>LTAE01014100.1:0-11765 GCA_001647135.1 Pontederia paniculata | reverse complement strand
ACCCCCACTCCTTCTGAACATCAAGCTACCCCCATCACAAGAAGCTGCTGCTCCTGCTACCTCCACCATCAAGGAAACAGTTGAGTCTCCAGCAGCCCCCACCCTAACAGAAGCTAACACCATTGCAGCTGCACCCGACATGTACGCTTATCAGATGACGAAGAAAAATTCACTACTCTCAGCCATCTTAGGCCACAACATCAAGTTGAAGGAAAACAAGAACCTCAGAGGTCTCCTCACATCAATTGTTGACAAGCTGGGAGTCACTGCCAGCATACCCTTAGAGAATTTCTCTCCCTCACTTAGATCAACACTAAGGATAGTGTTGAATTTAAGTTTGCAGGAGCCAATGGTATGATCACTCTTCTCAAACTCCAATTCGTTCGAGCTACCATGCCTACCTTTTGGTTTAAAAATGTATAGAAATTTTGTAGTAATCCCTTTTGCAGAATGACAACATTTTCACGCACCTCTTCCTCCAATCACATTCCTGCTTACTCAGCCTAGGATAGAAAACATTATGCAACCTTAGTGCCTTTACACTCTCATCCCCAGTTCGTTAGAACCCTCGGTCATTCTTAACTAGATGGAACCAATACACATAACTGCTCCCAAATAGAACCAAAACTCATAGCAATTGGATGATACCCTGTTCATGCCACTCTCTAGTTCTTTTTCAATCCATGTATCCATTGTTGGTTTATTCTCAGACAACACATTTATATATTCTTCCATGAAGAGGGTTAGTAACCCCATTCGAAAAGAAAGAAAGAAAAGGGTTAGTAACCTAGTAAAAAAATGAAAAAAGAAAGAAAAGGGGTTAATAACCCAATTTAAAAAAAAATTGTGGGTTAGTAACCCCATCCGAAAAAAAAGAAAGAGAAAAAGGGAAGAAAAAGGGTTAGTAACCCATTTGTGTTTGCGAGTAAACCAACATTTACCCTTTTACGTATTTTGCATCCTTTGTAATTCATTTGCAAAGTATCTGTACAGGGCCTACCAACACGTGCGCTAGAAACTATACACGGGCACACCTGTACTTAACACCGGACCTAGGGGTATCTACCGCCACTACCTACCAAAAATCACTAGAAGACAAAACGTGAAACAAAATTTGTAGATTCCACTACTTGTTGCTGTGGTCCAAATGAGGAAGGTTCCTTGGCGATTTCAAGGAATATTGGCAGGGCAGTGCAAATGACAAGTGGCATTCAAGTATTGGACGAGACAAAAAGGATAAAAGGCAAAAATGGGAGGAGAGGGGGGCGTCTCCATTCTGCATCCGAGAGGAAGCATCGAGTGGAGCCGCCATTGCTGAGTGGAAGAAGAACCAGAGCCGAAGAGGGGAGGTTTTCGTGCTGGAATTCAAGTATCATTTGTTTTATGCTTAGCGATTTCTGCTTGTATTAATTTATTCGATGATGAACTCGTGTATTATGATGCTTGTGATGTGTTTGATGCTCGTTAGAGGCTAAACGATTAGGCCTGGACATGGGATGATTTGAGAACACTACTTGCTATATGAACTTATCTTTTAATGCATATATTTTTTTGTTCAACTTTCCAATCTTCTCCTGCATTATGTGCTTTCTATATGTGATGTTGTGATGTGTTGAGCTATTTGCTACCTATTTCCATGGAGGGTTGAGACCGAGAGGGAGAACCCATTCCATTTGGGAAGATTAGTGTATAATTCTTGATATTGTGTATACTAATTTTGATGTTATGAGCTGCTCATTGCTTTATCTTTAGTGGAGGGTTGAGACCGAGAGGGAGAACTTTATCCATTGGGTAAGAGCAATGTGTAGATCATATTTGTGATACCTTGAATATGTGTTGATTTTGATGTTGTAAACTGCTCACTATCTACTCCTTGGAATGTTGAGACCGAGAGGGAGAACCCCATTCCATTGAGGAGATATGATGTGTGGTCCTCATCCATGATACTTTGCATGTGTATGCTTTGATGTGGAGAGCTACTCGTTGCCCTATCTTTGGTGGAAGGTTGAGACCGTGAGGGAAAACTTTCTCCATTGAGAAGAAGTAATGTGTAGTTCCCATCCCAGATATTGTATATGTGATTGGTTTTAATGTATGAGCTATTTGCTGTTATTATCCTTGGTGGAAGGTTGAGACCGAGAGGGAGAACTTGTTCCATTGAAGGGAAGAAGTAGCATGTTCTTATTTTTGTTATCTTGTAGTTGGAGTATCGTTGGTGCCCTTTAGCAAGGGGTTGAGATCGAGAGGGAGAACTTCTTGTCTAAAGTATTCATATGAGGCCGAGAGGTTCCCACGAGTACCTAGGGTTGATTGGAGAGAGGCTATCCATAGCATCGAGAGATTGTGTGTGAGAAAACTCTAGGGATTTAAGTTCAAGCCTCAACTACGAGAGTAGCTAGGTTTGATTTCTTAATGTCTCAAGTCGACTTATTTGAGTTTCATGTGTTCATTGGCATGTAGGATTCAAAAATGATTCCTATTTCCCGGTCGTTTTACCTATTTGAGTAATTTGATTCCCTTCATATTTGTTATGCTTTTATTTATCTTAAATCTAAAACACCAAAAATATTTAGCTTACTTTTCTTTTCGGATTTTAGTCCTAGTTTACCTAAATTTCTGCACAAAAGATATTTCTCCTTGATTTCGGTTTGTGGTAGAATAGAGAGGTTGATTTGTGAATTTCTGATTTCCCTGTTGATTCGATCCTACAATACTATAAGGATAATCGTATACTTGCGGTGAGAGTTGTGTGTTTAGGTTTATTTTTAAGACTTGTTGATATCCTGTTATCTGTCCAGGTGCCCCTAGGTCCAGAAAACGTGATACCACCATCATTTTTGACACACAAACTTTTGCTCATCAAGTGTCGTGACCGTGACATCGGCATAACAAGCCACAAGCTTATTGTCACGACTAGGGAAAAGAAGTCGATTTCGACAAAGTCATATAACAGGTAGTGAGATCATACCAAGGGTCATTAGACGTGCAAGTCACAACAAAGATTCCAAAGTAACCATATGCGAACCACAAATTAAAGTTTATAACGGGTCACAATACGTCATCACAATTTGTTACAAATGCACCTTGAGTCATGATGTCAGCAACAAATGACTTAAGTGCATATCAATTTGTAATGGGTCACTATCCTTGGTCACAAGCTATAAGTAGAACAAAATTCAATTGCATATTTTGAGTTTAGCCCGATTCACGGGCCCTGATACCATGTAAAGAGTCGGGAAGGCATGTTTTCCTCATTTGAGCCAAAGTCTCGCAAATTACTAAATTTAATCCAGAGACACAAGAGAGACAATAAGATTCAGTTCTAGTTATCCTTTGGTGTGATTTCAACGCTACAATGACTCATAATCTATTCAAACTCATTGAGGATCAAAAGGAATCATAATTAAGTCGATATGGAAATGTTTTCAAGATTTTATTCTCAGCCATAAAGTCAATTATGAATATGAAAGGGACTTTCTTTATTTTTCTTCGAAAGGTTTTCAAAACTTCTCAAACTCTATGGAAAACTAGACACCCCCTCATAAATATACATGTTCATAGCCTTCTTTCTTACGCTTGGAGCTTGCAACCTATGCCCACAAGACAAGAACGTGAGAACATCTGGAAGAGGCTGTTGAGAAAGATTCTACCTGATAACTCAGAAGGAGAATCGTGCAAGAATTCATCACCATCTTTAGAGTACTCACTATTCTAAATATTCTTGACACTATCTTAAGCATCAATTTTGTGTATGTTTTATCTACAAATCCTCTGTAATAATCTTAATTGCTAGGGAAAACTATTGACCCTCTTTGGTTATATTGATTATAGTTTATTGATTTTTAAGAACATGATTGTTGAGTGCATTACTTTTCTTGAGTTTTAATTGAATTAATTAGTTGATGATTGACATGTCATCTATTAGTTCAAGAAAAGAGTATAGCCAAAATGGAGTGTCTCAATTTATTAAAATTAACAATAGATGATTTTACCCAAAACAAAAGGTCATATATTAGGTTTTCCTAATTAATCAAAATATTAAATTTGTTAATCATTGCTTAAATCAATTTAATGGATATTAGTTTGGTCATATCAATTTAATTTTACTCGGAACAGGTGGTCATATCAAGTATGTTTCACTTATCTCTCATCATAAGGTTCTAGGCATCATTAATTTAAATTAGTTTAGTCTTTAATTTTCTGTTATTTTGTTTTCTGCACCATTTCAACAAAAAACAACATTTTCTCCTAAGCCTTTGAGATTAGATAGTTAGTTTAATTCTGTATTAAATCAACAACTATTTACTCTTAACACTTTATTTTTTAGAAGACTAGTGCACTTGCTAGAATTTTTATCTATTAACAAATTCTCACATTACTAACACCCATCTTTTTTTCCTCTATGCAAGAAGTCATATTGAACCATATTCGCTGCTTGTTAACTGATTTGGTGAAGGTTAATAGTGTTGCTGCATTTGGATATCCTGCCTCTATCTTCTTTCAACTCCATTAGATGCAAACAATACAATATTCGGAGATGGCAAGGCTCAGGCATCCAATAACTGCCAAGTGACCCGTTCAAACAATCTAATTGTTGTATCCACTGAGAAGAGGTGTGTGCCGGTCTTCGACCATGCAAGGAATGATCCCTGGGATTGGACAAGTTTCTTGTTCTATTATCTTCAAAAAATATCGCCCATCTAGAAAAATTACATAATGGGAATCTTCAAAAAATATTTATGTCCACAATAGAGGCTTCTACAAGCTAAATCGCTTATTCTTGTTTCTCATATCCGAATTATCCTTCATGGGAGAATTTTTTTTATTGTTGTCCAATTGAGCTATCAAACTCCATCTATCTTTTGGCCAAGGTTCAATTAGGATTCATCCGGGCATATCGATCATGGTTAGATATGTGAACTGCATTGGAAATCATATCACACTAGCACAAAACTTGTCACAAGGGTTTTCTTTGAAAAGTTGACTTCACCAAAGCTTTTTGAATCCATCAACCGGTCCTTCTTATGGAAGTCTCTCAATAATCGAGGCTTCCTTAAGCCTGGAAACTCTTGGATGAAAAGGAAGTCACTACTTCCTCATTCACCGTATTCATCAATGAATGTTGTTTAGTGGTTGGATTCAACACTAGCAGAGTTTTAGAAAAGGTTGTCCCCATCCATTGTTAGCACAGTTTAACATTGTAATAGGCTTGCTATGACAATATTCTCTCATTTCAATGATGGACAAGTCACTGGTTTCACCTTCTGGATACCTCTAACACTATAATTTCCATAATTCAATACACCAATGACATAATATTTCCAATCGAGGGATCCACTAAGGGGGCTCAATGAATCACAATCATGGATGAATTTTAGATTGTAAATCAATTACGATAGATCTACTATTCCCACCTCCCCTTCGGGGTGACAAAAGTCAAGATCTCCATGTAACGCCACGCGAGTGCGCCCCACACGTGGTCGAATCGATATCCGACACGCATTGAGGTGGCTCCCGAGGCAGTATGAGAGGACAATGAACAATGGCAGCGGAAGACGATATAAATAAAAAATTAGCATCTACGAAAACAAAGTCATAACTCGATATATTGTCATGAGAGTACATAATGTTAACTTAAACATACTAAGTTACATCAATGACCAAAGGGCTAACCATATTTTTGAGCTCGTAGCTCGTACAACAGGCTCGATATGTTGAACATAGAAAAAGAACTACTAATTGCCCATGCAACATACTCGACTCAACACTTAACATTTGCCATGTGCAACCTTTTGCCAGAGCAGTGCCACCGGCCATACCTAAGCCTATTGTCCTGTAGGATCTAATGCAGGGGCAAAACCCATGAGCTTTCGCTCAGTATGTAAAACATATAAACTATAATAATGGGTCGTAAGATCAATATAAACATGATATCAATATATCAATGTACAATAATGATCAAGTTATATCTTGGTACTTTAACCATTTCAATAACCATTAATCAATCAACAAATATGAACAGATAATAACATTAGGCTTCCTAATGTATAATATCAATAACAATTGTGTTCACGTCTAGACATTATCTTGTTTGTTGCTATTTTATGACTGAAAGTCCCCTCTATGATCTCCTCAATCCGTCCCCATATAGCCGGCCTCATATTAAGCCATCCCCGTTTCAATACGAGCCTTGTTCATTTCAACAACAATATGGATTTGTGATCCATCAATAACAATATCGATATGATTCCTTGAACCAATCCGTCAACCATCAAATGGGCAACCCTATATTCAATTCAATCAATTTATATGAGCCTTTAACAATCATTGGAAAGTTGGGTTCGTCATGGTCTTCAATGGTTAGCTAAATCATGGGACACCTTGTTCACATGGACTTTGAGCGAATTAATCCACCAATTCCCACGTCTGGGTCAATACAATATAGGGAAAATCTATCTCCCAATCTGACAGACAGTCCCATGAACTTTGAGCGAATTAATCCACCAATTCCCACGCCTAGGTCAATACAATATAGGGACAATCTATCCCCCAATCCAACAGACATTCCAATCACTCCAATTTATAAATTCAATCAATCAGTACATCAATACATTAACAATTTAACCTATTACGACTGAGCATGCAACACATGAACTAGGTTATCAATCAATGGATGGATAACTTTAAAGACATACAATAAAATGAATCTGGGGTAGGGTCGGTCGAACCCTTCCCAGGTCGGTTGACCGACTCCCATGTGGGGGTTGTCCGACTTGAGGATCGGTCGAACCCAGTTTGGCCAACCTTCGCTAAGGTCGTTCAGGTTCGACCGATATACAGTCGGTCGTACCTAGAACGCCTAAATCCCGATAGTCGGTCGAACGTAAGCCAAAGGTCGGTCGATCGACTATCGCGGAAACAAAAAAATAAAGTGTGAACCTAGGGTTTTCTCTAAGTTTTCGATTTCGATCAATTCATCAATCAATTTAAGATATATTACAATTTCATGCTCAATCACAATCATATCCAGGTCATAGCATAATAATTCTATCATATGAACCCTAATTCATATTAGACCATAATCATGATTTTGATGAATGAACACTTAGTACAATAGCATCAAAATTAATCTTCCTATAGCAGGAAATCATCTATGCATCTACATTGACACAAGGTCAATGTAGGGATCTATTTACATACCTTTGATGCCCTAATTTTCTTCCAATTCTTTGAGCTTATCCTCTCTTTGTCTCCCTTAGATCCTAGCAGCCCTTCCTTTTGATCAAGCTTCAATTCCTCTCCTCCATCACCTTGATTTGCAACATAACCATGGAACAATTTCTTCAATTTTCTGCCATGAGCTTTAGGGCAGATTTTTCCAAGGTTCCAACTTCCAAATGGGTGCAAAAAACAATGAAAATCTTGTTGGGGGTTTATATAGTGAGGTTGGAAGAGAGAACGAGTGGGGTTTGGGGTCCTATAGGTGAGTGACATATGTCCAAGGCCCCCATTCTTTTTCTTTTTCTTTTTTAATTTCTATTTTTTTCTTTATTTGGGCAGATATTACATTCTACCCCTCTTAAAAGAAAATTCATCCTGGAATTCAAATCAATTCATACACTTACCAAATAGGTGTGGGAATTGAGCTCTCATGTATTCTTCAAGTTCCCATGTGGCTTCTTCACCTTGGTAATACTTCCATGCAATCTTTACCATCGGCACAACCTTGTTTCGAAAATGGTTCTCATGATATTCCAAAATCTTTATCGGATGCTCTTCGTATGTCAAATCTTTCTTTAGGTTGGGTTCTTCAATAAACAATACGTGTGAGCTATCATAATTATATTTTCTTAGCATCGACACGTGAAACACATTAGAATCCAAACATAAGATGGCGGCAACGCCAATCTATATGCTCCTTCGCCAATTTTTTCCAATACCTCAAATTGTCCAATGTACCTTCGATTCAATTTTCCCTTTTGACTAAATCTCATAACTCCTTTGGTTGGTGAAATTTTCAATAATACTTTGTCTCCAACCTTATAGATTTATTCTTTTCTGCCTTTATCCACATAGCTTTTCTGTTGACTTTGGGCAGCCCGTATTCTTTCCTTAATCTTGTCAACTTTTTCAGCATACTTCATCACGATTTCTATCCCAATTAACCTCGTTTCTCCCACTTTTTTCCAGCATATAGGAGATCTACATGAACGTCCATATAGTGCTTCATAAGGTGCTATTCCGATACTAGAATGATAGTTGTTATTATATGCAAATTCCACCAATGGCAAATGCAAATCCCATGTTCCTTGCCAATCTATTGCACATGCCCTCAACATGTGTTTGTAGGGTCCTTTCACTTTGACCATCACTTTGAGGATGAAGAGCCGTGTTATAATTCAACCTCTTCCCGAATGCATCTTGAAATCCTCCCCAAAACTTTCCGGTAAAACTCGAATCTCTATCCGATACAATAGAAATCGGAAACCCATGCAAATGGATAATTTCTTTGACATACAATTCCATCAAACTCTCAGTGATTGATTTTCTTTATAGGTAGGAATTGTGCTGATTTTATCAACCTATCCATGATAGCCCGTATCGCATTATGTCCTTGTCTCGTCTTTGGCAAACTTGAGACAAATTCCATAGTTATATGCTCCCATTTCCATTCCGAAAACTCCAATGGTTGTAGTAAATCGGGTGGGCCTTTGATGCTCAATCTTTACTTGTTGATAAACCAAGCACTTAGACACAAACTTGGCAACTTTTATTTTCATTCCCTCCCACCAAAATCTCCTTTGGAGATCTGTATACATTTTTGTGCTTCCCGGGTGGATAGAAAATTCAGATTTATGGCATTCTTATAAAATTTCCTTCTTTATTTCCTTGTCATTAGGAATCCATAATCAATCCCTAAATTGAATAGCTCCATCATTCCCACATTCGAATCCGGTATGCTCCTTGTTACACAAAAACACCATATAATCATACTCCACATCATTTCTTTGTGCTCGAATAATCATTTGAACAAGGTCTAATTGAATTCCAAACTGAGCCAATAGGATTTGGCTTCCATTGGACAATTTTCTCTAGTAAATTCCATTCCCAAACTCTCACATAAGTCATTCTTCCTTCCCATTTTCTGCTCAATTCATCTGCCGCTGAATTGGACTTTCTTGGATGGTACAAGATGGTAAAATAATAATCTTTTAAAAGTTCCAGCCTTCTTCTTTGTCTCATATTCAGTTCTCTTTGTGAGAATATCTACTTCAAACTTTTAGGTCTGAGTACACTTCAATTACTTCAACATATAAGTAATGCCTCCAAATTTTGAGTTCAAACACAACTGCCGCCAACTCCAAATCATGGGTTGGGTAATTCACTTCATGCTTCTTCAATTGCCTTGATGCATACGTGACAACATTTCCCTGTTGCATAAACACACATCCTAATCCTATGCCAAAAACATCACTATATATCATAAATCCACCACTCCCAGATGAAAGTGTCAAAATAGGCGTAGTTGTGAGTCTTTTTTTCAATTCTTGGAAACTACCTTCACATTGTTGGGTCCAAATAAACCTTTCACCCTTCCTTGTGAGCCTCATAATAGGTGCTGCAATCTTTGAGAAATTGTCAATAAACCACCAATAATAGCCAGCTAGACCCAAAAATCTCTTGATTTCTGTCACTGTGCTAGGTCTCTCCCAATTCACAAGAAGTTCAACTTTAGATGGCTCTACAGAGATCTCTTCACCTGAGATTATGTGGCCAAGAAATAAAATTTGGTCAAACCAAAATTCACATTTCGAAAGCTTGGGAGCATACAATCGGTGCTCTCTCAAGGTCTGTAATAAAATCCATAGATGTCCACTATGTTGCTCTGGGCTTGACAAGTAGATCAATATGTCATCCACAAACACGATGAAAAATTGATCCAAATAAGGTACGCAAATATTGTTCATCAAGTCCATAAATGTTGTAGGAGCATTCGTTAGTCAAAAGGAATAACCAAAAACTCATAATGGCAATACCTTGATCGAAAAGCAGTTTTTGATATGTCATTTTCAGCTATCCTCAGTTGATGACATCCACTCTTCAAGTCAATTTTAGAAAATACTGATGCCGTCGCCAATTGATCAAATAGGTCATCAATGCGTGGCAATGGATACTTGTTCTTAACAGTCACCTTGTTAAGCATTCTACAATTGATGCACAATCTAAGTGATTCATCCTTCTTCTTGACAAACAATACTGGCGCACCCCATGGCGATTCATGAGGTCGAATAAATCACTTATCTAGCAGTTCTTGTAGTTGAGTTTTCAATTCATTCATCTACGTTGGCGTCATGCGATAAGGTAGCTTTGTAATTGGTGTTGTCCCTGGTACTACATCAATGAAACTCAATTTCTCTCTCGGGTGGTAGTCCAGGCAAGTCTTCAAGGAATACATCTGGAAATTCTTGCACTACATCAATCCATTCCAGTGAGTTTGTCTGTGGGTTCTCCATAGACACACTTGCAAGAAATCCTCTACAACCTTTGTTCAACATCTTGTTTGCCTTCAGTGTTGAAATCAATATTCTCTACTCGCCCGATGGTACACCTCGAATGACTATTTGTCGTCCTTCCTCTGTATAAATGAGTACCTTCTTCTCTCGACATTGCATGATCACATCTTGGTAGGATAACCAATCCATACCTAGTATGATGTCATAATCTACCATATGTAGCATTACCAAATCAGCAGGCAAGTTGATACCTTCAACCTGCACATTTGCATATGAAATGTATCATCTAGTAGATACATCTCCATCTGGGATTAGAATGTCTAATTCACATTGCATTTCCTATACTTTCCACCTTATCATCTTAGCAAAATCATATGAAATGAAGGAGTGGGTAGCACTCGTAACAAACAATACATTTGCATAATGATTTGCTATTAGAAGTGTACCTTCTATCACTTCATTTGAACAACGAGCCTCTTCAGCCTACATGGTGTACACTCTCCCAGGTATCTTCAGAGGAGTCTCATTCACCTAGCCTTTTCCTTTGTCATGTGGTGCTTCACGCCTTTGAGGGCAGTGCCTCATATAATGTCCTTGTTTGCCACAATTGAGGCATGCTCCAGTTTTAAAGTGACATTCACCCTAATGAGCTCTATTATAGGTGGTACATGCATTTGCATTTCCCTTTGAAGTTTCTTCCTTCTTAAGTGCTTGCCAAAACTTCTTTGGCCACTTCCCTTTCTTTTTCTCTTATGGCTGCTGATGAGCAAAAATGTGTGTTCGAAAATGAAGGTGGTACTAGGTTTTCTAGACCTGGGGGCACCTAGACAGAAAACAGGATATCAACAAGTTTTAAAAATTAACCTAAACACACAACTCAAATCGCAGTATACGGTTATCCTTCTAGTATTTTAAGGTCGAATCCACAGGAAAATCAGAATTTCACAACGCAATCACTCTACTCTACAGCAAACCGAAATAAAAGAGAGATATCTTTTGTGCAGAAATTTAGGTAGACTAGGACTAAAATATGAAAAGAAAGGTAAAGTAAACATTTTTGGGGTTTTAGATTTAAGGTAGGTAGAAATAGAACCAATGTGAAAGAGAATCAAATCACTCAAATAGAAAAACCAACCGAGAGATGTGAATCATTTTAATCCTACTTGCCAATGAACACACGAAACTCAAATAAAGTCGACTCGAGACATTAAGAAATTAAACCTAGCTACTCTCGCAGTCAAGGCTTGAACT
>LTAE01014098.1:0-11771 GCA_001647135.1 Pontederia paniculata | reverse complement strand
GCGGGAAGGTGAAAGGTAGAGCAATCACCGCGAGAGCGAGGTTGCCTTGACCCGTGGTGTAAGGGCCTGGGTGACTTTACATAATTTCACGTCAAAGAGCAGATGAATGTGATTCACAGGTGAACCCAGGGTTCTGGTGTCCTCCCACTATTAAAATTATCTTTATTTTAATTTCTGCATTTTCTATTTCAAAAATCCAAAAAATATTATTTCCGTTGTTTACCCCTCACCTATTCCGGTTAGGGCTTGGATTTCTAGTGTCAAGCCTCCTAACTGCGAAAGCTTGACTGAGGAATAGCAGTAATAGAAGTGTGAAAGTGAAGTGTCCCTATGGATCGATACCTAAAGTACTCGACGATTGCCGTATACTTGCGGTAATAGGAGTGTTCATAGGTTTATAAATATTAAAATTTGAAGTGAAGACAATATTTACAGAAGATCGATCCTGGTTAATCCCCTAACCTGTGGTCATTTTCTATTCTACCCCACACTTCGCATCAATGTTCTCTAATGAAGTGATATCTTAAGTCGATGTGCTTAGTCCTGGAATGCTGCGCAGGATTCTTAGTCATTTTTATTGCACCGGTATTATCACACTTTAATGACATAGTTTCACTTGTTATGCCATAGTCTAGAAGTTGTTGTTTCATCCACAACAATTGTGCACAACAACTTCCAGCAATTATATACTAAGCTTCAGCTGTGGAAAGTGTAATCGAATTTTGCTTCTTGCTAGCCCAAGATATTAATGAACTACCAAGAAAGCAGCATATGCTACCTGTGCTCTTTCTATCTACTCTACATCCAGCAAAGTCTGAATCAAAGTATGAATGAAGGTCAAATAAGAAATTCCTATCATACCATTGTCCAAGGTTTCGGTGTTTTTAAGATATCTCAGAATTCTTTTGGTGGCCACTAAATGAGATTATTTAGGATTGGCTTGAAATCAAGCACATAGATACACACTAAACATAATGCCTGGCCTAGAGGCAGTTAAGTGTAGGAGACTTTTAATCATGCCTCTAAATAATTTTTGATATACACTCTTGCCTTTTTCATTACGATCAAGTTTAGTAGAGTACTCATGGGAGTGGAGCTGAGCTTTAAATCATCCATTCCAAATTTCTTAAGCAGCTCTTTTGTGTATTTTCTTTGGTTTAGAAAAATCTCATCCTTAGATTGTTTTACTTGAAAACCAAGAAAGTAAGTTAACTCTCCTACTAGACTCATCTCAAATTCTTTGTGCATGAGAGTTTCAAATTATTTACACATCTAGAAATTTGTGGATCCATAAATGATGTCATTCACATATATGTTCACAACTAATATATCTTTCTCAAAATATTTCAAGAATAGAGTTGTGACTACATTTCCTTTTGAAAAATCATTTTCATGAAGAAATGAGCTCAACCTCTCATACCAAGCTGCAGGGCTTGTTTTAACCCATAAAATACCTTAGAGAGCTTAAACACATGATTCAGATGTTTTGAGCTCTCAAAACCTGAAGGTTGTTCAACATAAACTTCCTCATTAATATATCCATTTAGGAAGGCTGACTTGATATCCATTTGAAATGATTTGAAATTCTTGAATCAAGCAAATGCTAAAAGAATTCGAATTGCTTCTAAACGAGTAACTGGTGCAAAAGTTTCATCTAAGTCAATCCCTTCAACTTGAGAGTAACTTTTGCAATAAGTCTAGCTTTTTTTCTCACAATAACTCCAGTTTCATCTAGCTTGTTTTTAACTACCCATTTTGTTCCAACTATGGGATGATCCTTAGATCTCTTAACCAAATGTCAAACTTGATTTTTCTCGAAGTTGTTCAGCTTCTCATGCATGGCATTTAGCTAGTTTGGATCCTCAAATGCATTATTTGTAGTTCTGCGTTCTATTTGAGATAAAAAGTCACAAAAGGCAAAAGGTTTCTTAATGGCTTTCTTGTTCTCACAACTTTATTTATGTCACGAATAATATTGTCTAAGGGGTGTGAGGGTACTTGTCTCCAATTAATGTGTTCAATAGGAGGCAATTTTACCTCTATATTAATTTTTTGTGGGTTTTCCTCACTCACAACAATATTTTCATCATTTGTGATCTCAATAGGTTGGGGATCCTCCTCCTTATGAGTCAGCTCATCTAGGTCATGATCATACTTATTGTCCTTATCCAAGATTTTAATTTTCAAGTTGATCAATGATATTATCAATTTCATTGAAAGTGACATGTATTGATTCTTCAACTACTAGTGTTCTCTTATTATGCACTCTATAGGCTTTGCTAAGATTTGAGTATCATAGAAAGAGTGCATCATCATTCTTCTCATCAAATTTTCCTAGTTTATCCAAGGTTCTCAAAATAAAACATTTACAATTGAACATTCTAAAGTATGAGATATTTGGTCTTTTGCCATATAATATTTCAAACTAGATTTTCTTTCCTAAAATTCTAATTAATACCCTGTTTTGAATATAACATGAGGTATTAATAACTTCTGCCCAAAAATATTTGGGTAACTTACTCTCACTTAGTAAAGTCCTAGAAATCTCAATTAGAGTCTTATTTTTTTCTCAAAACAAATCCATTTTGCTGTGGAGTTTTTGGTATTGAGAATTGATGAAGAAATTTAGAATTCTCACAGAATTCTTCAAACCTTAAATTTTCAAACTCATCTCTATGTCACTCCAGATCTTGGAGATTTTCAAGTTTAGTTCATTTTGAACTCTTTTTGCAAAGATAGTAAACACATCAAAAGTTTCATCTTTATGTGCAAGAAACAAAGTCCAAGTGAATCTAGAATAGTCATCTACAATCACACACACATATTTCTTACCACCAAGACTGGTGGTACATATTGGACCAAACAAATCAAAATGTATTAATTGTAGAGGCCTGTTTGTAGAGATTTCATTTTTTGATTTAAAAGATGCCCTATGTTTGCTCAATGGACATGAAGAACAAATACCATTTTTCTCAAATTTGGTTTTGAGCAAACCGCTAGCAAAATTATGTTTCACTGCATGACCTTACAATTTAAGTGTCTGAATCTCCTATGCCATAATTTTATGTCATCATGCATAACATTTAAGCATTTGTTGTTAGGAAAATTATAAAAGTCAATCACATACACATTTTGATGCCTAAACCCCATATGCAAAAGTTTTTCATTCTTATCACATATCAATCATTTATTTTGTTCAAATTTAACGATGTAGTCTTTATCACAAAGTTGACTAATACTTAGCAAGTTATGTTTTAAGTTTTCTACTATCCATACATCTTCTATAACTATATTACCGAGTTTTCCAATATTACCTTTACTAAGAATTTTTCCTTGGTTGTTATTCCCAAAAGTGACTTTTCCACCTTGTGTTCTTATTATGCTCAGAATTTTTTCTTCATTTCCAATCATATGTCTTGAGCAGCCACTATCTATGTATCATCTTGTTGATTTTCCTTTGCTTCTTTTGGTACCCTACAAGAACGATACATAATTTATATTTTTGGTACCAAAATACTTTGGGTCCAGAAGTGTTAGTTTAAAGGATCCCCTTAGGAACCCATACTTGTCTAACATTAGAATAAGGACTTCTCCTAGGCATGCATTCAAAATTGTAGTGTCCTAAATTCTGACCACAATAAAAGCAGGTAACGTTTTTCACATATGGTTTACTAACATCATGATAAGCATGGATATTTCAGTTGTGTGCATGTGAATAAGATAAAAAACCAATTTGTATGCAGGCATTAGGTCTATTCAAATTCCTATTTATATGCAAAGGGGTGACATATGAGTAGGAATGTACATAACCATTTCTAGGAGCATGCATGTGAGCAGGTTTTGTATTTCTTGTGTACATGAAAGCATAGTTCCTTTGTTTATGTTTAGATGTAGAATTTTTACTTTTAATATTTGCATTTTCCTTTGATGAAGACATAGTATTTTTTGAGTATGAATAGACTTAGTATCTAAGACAGTTTTAGCCTTAATATTAGCAGGAATAGTCCTAGTTTCATTTATAGTAGTAGAAGTGCAAGAAGTAGAGGAACTAGGCAGATTTGGATTAAAAAATGTCAAGCTTTTATGAAAATAGTTCCTTGAGGCACATTATCACTAAAAGAGTCAAATCTTAATTCTTTCTTATTCAAAGGACTTTTATGTTAGGATAGCATTACATTAGCATCTTTGCACTATATGAGAAGGTTTCAAATTTATTTTTCACAGCTAGCAGTTCTAATTTGAAAGAACTAATTGTATCAACATATTTCTTTAAGTTTTCATTATTTGTTAGTACTATGACATTCAAATCAGAAATTTATTTTTCAAAATCAACATTGTTTTTTCTTCAACTTATTGTTTCCTTGAACAAGACTATCATTTTTTTTCAAGATGGAATATTTTCTGATCATAATGTTAAGCTTTTTATGCATATCAAACATAATATCTTCCTCACAGTCATCTTCATCATTATAACTATCATTTGAGTGAAGAAAGGATACCTCATCGTTTGCCATGAGGCACATCAATGATTCCTCTTTCTTTTCTGAAGATGCTTCTTCAGCTTCATTATCTTCATCACTTGAGTCATCCTAAGTGACTTTGAGTGCCTTCTTCTTCTTGTGATCTGAGGAGCCTTTCATTTTGTTCTTCCTGTTCAGTGTTGGACATTCTCTCTTGTAGTGTCCAAGTTTGTTGCACTCATAGAACTTTATCTTGGACTTGTTAGCTGATCCTTTCTTATTTAAGTCTCTTTTCTTCTTGGAGAGCTTCACGAATTTACTGAGGCTCTTTGCATATAAGGTCAGCTTCTCCTCATTGAAGTCTATATCATTATTCTAATATTCTTCATGCTCATCTTCACTCTCAATCTTCTTAGATTTCAGAGCTAAGATCTTCTTTCTCGAACTTGCTTCTTTTTTCTCTTCTTCAAGCGACATCTCATAAGTCAGTAGAGATCCTATGAGAACATCGAAGTCAAGCTTGCCTCGGTTTGGTGTTTTTATTGTAGATAGGTCGGCTAATATGGCTAAGGAAATAACTATTGGACAAACACCAAAGAAAGAACGAAGTTCAGAGAAGAGTAGCTAAGTCACAACAGCTATCACGGGCCGTGATACGTGAAGACCAGATGCAGACGTCGTCCATTATGGGTCGTATGCGAAGTCACGACCTTAACAGAGCAGCGTTCAAACCATTATGGATCGTGATGATGCATTACGAGTTGTTACGTGTCAACTTGCGGGCCACAACACTCCATCACGACGTCAAACAGAGGCTGCTCAACTTGGAGTTCAACCCATAACAGGCCATGAAGACGCATCACGGGCTGTAAGTCGTGATGTGCGAAAGTTTCAGAACGACTCAGTGCCCGACTCACGGGCCGTGATATATATCACGGGCCGTGAGGAGACCAAACTACTATAGACTCAGCATGTAACGAGCCGTCATGGCGTGTTACGGCTATGGCAGAGCATCAACTAACATTCATAGAACTTCACGGGCCATAAGCCATGTTACGGGTCGTTACACAAGCAATCACGGGACGTTATCAAAAGTCATGACATTGACAAAAGCGCCATCATCTGCTGATCAATTCATTGCGGGCCGTGAACGGATGTTACGAGCCGTAAGTCGTGAAGAATGTTGGATATTGCTGGATCAGAACCCGAGTTACAGGCCATAAGACATGATTACGGGATGTAAGATGTTGAACAAAGACATGTCAGACGCACTTACGAGCCGTGATACTCTGTCACGGGTCATGATGAAGACATGGACGATGATACATTTATGAATTCAAAGTGGTTCGACGGCCGGAAAGATGCTGATTTGATCCAAGACTTTTAAGATCCGATTTGAGAGTTATTTTGTGGGACATGAGGATTATTCTTTCTGAGATTACAATCACCACCCTTGGTTAAGAGACTTTCACCCCTAGAAACCCTAGGGTATAAGAGACTTTGTCTTCAATCTGGGAAGGGATGCTAGGAGCCGTCAACCTGCACTTTGAAGCCAGAGAACGAAGATTNCTTACACGAAGGATCTACTTTCACCCCTAGAAACCCTAGGGTATAAGAGACTTTGTCTTCAATCTGGGAAGGGATGCTAGGAGCCGTCAACCTGCACTTTGAAGCCAGAGAACGAAGATTACTCCCGAAGGGCTGCTGGACAAGGAAGAGTTGATCATACGTTAAGGACACGATTCAGAGTTGTTCACTTTCCAGAAAGAGTATTCTCTGTTCCATTCAATGTTGGGATGAACTATATATTGTAGTTTTCTGTAATTTATCTTAGGACGAATTTGTTTTGTGACATTTGTATTAGGTTTTTGGATGATTATATATTTTTTCTAGACTTGTTATCGAGATTAGTATTTGTTTTTCATATCATGTTTGCATGAGTCTAATTTTTGTATTGATCATTAACAGTGTAGTGTGATTAATTCATTTGCAATACATGACATGTTATTTTGATCCGTTAAGGATGGAATAAGGTGTGGTCTATTAGGTTAACCCATTAAGGGTGAGTTAATAGTTTAGGAATAATTCGTATTACATTCTGTGATCTAAATCTGAGAAGTAAAATCGTTAAGGAGTGCTTGTTAGATGATGATCATTTGAATAGTTGATTGATCCGTTAAGGTGAATCATATTTAGGCGTATTCCTAATCCATCTGAAAGAAAGTGTTAAACGTCTACATGTGTGATTGTTTCTATGAGAACTATTAGTGCTTATGTGTTCCATGTTTCATCTAGGTCCTAGTCATCAATCATTCTTATATTAATATCCTTTTTATCTTAATTTTACTTTTTTGTTTCTGAAACTAAATCAACCCAAAATCTAATGTTGTCTCCTATTAACCTCTAGAATTAGATAGTTACATAGTTCTTCGTGGGTTCGACACTCTACTCTATCATTGTATTACTTGTTCGACTAGTGCACTTGCTAGCATTTGATTTGCTGCGTTTGCATTTTTCGCATCGAGTTTCTAGCACCGTTGCCGAGAAACTATTTTAACTTATCTAGTTTTATGTTACTTTGTGACTTTGTATTTTCTGTTTTACTTGTGACTATGAATTTTTCAGGAGAATTTGACATCACAAGCCATCAATTCTGGAGCACACAAAGCAAGGAGGTCGGCGACTAACGAGAAGTTCAAGTCAACCATTGCGCTTTGAACCTGAAATTGAAAGATTTATCAGAGACCTAAGGAGAGAAGTTGCAATGGCTGACAATAGGAACGTCGAGATTGTAGCAGAGAATGATGAAGAAATCCAAATGGCAATGAGAGACTATGTGGCGTCGAAGTACACAGATGCTAAATCTGGAATTACACTTCCAACCATCAATGGCAACAATTTCGAGAGCAATCCAGCCATAGTTAGGATGATCCAATCATCCCAATCTGGTGGAGCATTCAACGAGAGTCCTCACGATCATCTGGATCATTTTCTAAACATCTGCAACACTTTTAAGTGCAACAATGTCTCAATAGATGCTGCACGATTACGTTTATTTCCTTTTTCTTTACGTGATAAAGCTTTCACTTGGTTGAAGACTTTGCCTGCAGGATCAGTTCCTACATGGGCGCAGCTGGTGGAGAAGTTTATAAATAAATATTGTCCTCCACAGAAGGCCGCCAAGCTGAGATCTTTCAGGCAAGACAATGACGAGACGTTGTTTGAGGCATGGGATTGATTCAAGGAACTCCTTGCTGAGGTCCCTGATAATCGGATTCCTTTGTGGGAGCTCATGGAAGACTTTTACAACGGATTATGTCAAAGTGATAAGGACAAGCTAGATGCCTCAGCTGGAGGCACGGTGATGGGCAAGAAGCGCCCAAATGAAATCTATGAGCTGATTGAAGATGTAGCCCTCAACTCCTAGAGGGAAAAGCAAACGATTCTAAAGCGAGGGGTGAATAGTGTAGCAAATGATGAAATGGTGGCTCAACTAGAGTCACTAAATAAGAAGTTTAACATGTTTTTGATTCTAGCAAATCAGAACGACACAAGTGGAGGTGCAAGGATAGATATCATGGAAGGTAACTCCTCTCAAGAAAACATGTTTGAGAATGCTAACTTTTTCTCTAATTCTTTTGTAAGTAACCAGCCGCTCGGGAACAATTACAACCCCAATTGGAGGAACCACCCGAACTTTTCCTGGAGACAAAATCAAGGGCAACAACCTCCACATCAATCTCTACAACAAGGATACTGGAAGAGGCAGCAACACCAACCTCCTCCGAAGCAAACTCAAGAAGGTAAGATAATCTGGAAGAGCTTATGACCAGGTTTATGTGAACTATGGAAACATAGGTCAACAACCAGGATGCTAGCATACGCAACCTGGAGATTCAAGTTGGCTAGATTTCTAACACTTTTGCATGACACACGCCGGGTTCATTACCAAGTAATACAGGAAAGAATCCTAGAGAAGAAGCGGAAGAAATCTCTCTTAGGAGTGGAAAGCAACTTGGAGAGTGAGTCGCGGAAAATGAAGACCAACAACTAGTGGTCACAGAAAAAGTGACAAATAAGCATGCACTAACCACAAGTTCTGTGAAGAAGATGATGTTTACTGGACCACACAATTTGGGGGATCTCCCGTACCCCTAGAAATTTCGCAAAGAACATCTTGATAAACAATTTGCGCACTTTCTTGATATTTTTAAACAATTGCAAATCAATCTTCCTTTCTATGAAGCATTGCAGAATATACCTAAATACGCGAAGTTCATGAAGGATATCCTGACGCATAAAGGGAAGATAGAAGATGAAGAAGTAGTGAAGCTTACACCGCAATGTTGTGCGGTCTATCAACACAAGCTACCTCCTAAGATGAAGGACCTAGGAAGCTTCACAGTGCCTTGCACTATTGGCAATTACTACTATGAAAAAGCTCTATGTGACTTGGGGGCAAGTGTAAATTTAATGCCTCATTCTGTTTTTTTTTAAGTTAGGATATGGAGAGTTGGAGCCAACTTCAGTCTCCCTTCAAATGGTGGACCAATCCGTCAAAAGGCCAAAGGGGATGCTGGAGTATGTCCATGTCAAAGTGGACAAATTCATTTTCCCTGCAGATTTCCTCTATTAGAGATGGATGCCTAGGTTGAGCCACAGATCATTTAGGGAAAACCTTTCTTTGCGACAGGGAATGTTTTGATTGATGTCCAACAAGGGAAGCTCACATTCAAGATAGATGAGGAAGATTTGATGTTTGACAATAACAATGCTATGAAACATGACATTGATTATTCTTCTTGTTATAATATTGATACTTTTGAAGATGATAACACTGACGATGTGGATGAGATTGTGTTAGAAACTTTGCAGGAAACATTAGGTAATAATGAAAAACTGGTGGACAACCCAATTGAATTGATGAATCCTGAGGAGGAAGAAAAGCTCAACAAGGAAGAGCAACAAGAATTTGAAAACGAAAAGGCACCACCACCAAATCCCTTAGAATTGAAGGAGCTCTGGCGCACCTCAAGTATGCATTTTTGGAGGGAGACTCCTTCCCGGTGATTGTCTCCTCTCAACTCTCTACTTAAATGGAGGAGCTACTTCTGGAAGTCTTGAGGAAACACAAGGCAACCTTGGCTTGGTCGATCTCGGACATAAAAGAACTATCTCCAACAATTTGTATGCACAAGATCCTAATGGAAGAGAACGCAAAGCCTGCTGCCTAATGTGAAAAATGCTGACACAGGCAACTCGGAAAGCTAGCAAGTGCACTAGTCGAACAAATAATAAAGTGTAAGAGTAGAGTTGTCGACCCCATGAGGAATTATATAATTACCTAATCAGAATTTTGTGCTAATAGGGGATAACAATAATTTCAGGATGAGTGTTTCAGAAAACTAATAATATAAAACTATAAGTAATAATAATAATAATATAGTCTCTTCGGAGACATCCGATAAAATTGGAACGATACAAAGAAGACTAGCATGGCCCCTGTGCAAGGATGACACGCACAAATCGAGGAATGGTCCAAATTTTTTTCTTTGTCAAAATAATAATAATATAGGGATGATAACTAGGGGCTTGATAATACTAACTCAAGATGGATACTTCAGAATCTTGCACAACAATCAAATATGAGATGAAACTCAATATTGAATCCTCAAATGGTTAGGCAAACCTAAAGGTATGAATTCCTTTAACGGGTAACTCAACTATCTTGTATCAAACAATCTCAGAAAATACCCCTTAACGGATCTATTTTCAGGAAGATGACACAAAGATGCAGTAAGATGTTTTCCTATACTATTAAATCACCCTTAACGGGTTGACCTAATAGACCACAAATGAAAACACCCTTAATGTGTCAGAATTGCAGGACACAAATTGCTTCAACTTAGAAAGTCAATAATCAATTCTACGGAATTTATGAACTAACAGAGGATGTGTCAGTCAACTAATCAATTCAGTCAAAACTAAAGAAAACAATGCACTCAGAAATCATGTTCATGAAGAATAAATCCAATGAAAAGTGTCGAAAGTTATATAAGTTCTGCAATAGCAAATATGATCAATGAATAGGACTAACACAAACTATTCAGAATAGGTTTTGATTACAGAATTTGTCCCAATGACGTGTGGAACAAAAGATACTCCTCTGGATGTCGAGAAGACGATGAACAACTCCTTAATGGATGATGATCTTGACTTCACAACAGCCCTTCGGATTGAAATTTGTTCTTTGGCATTCTCCTTTGCAATCCCTAGCCTCCTCCTTAGATATCTGGATAGAATATGAAAATATGATATGAGTTTGTGCCTCGAAGATTATCCAATCGAGATCTTCAGGCTCCCCCTAGTTGCAAACGAAATCCTTTTATACTTAGGGTTTCTTAGGGTTAGATCAGCATTATATGTGAACCCTTGGATCAAAGCTTCTTCTCGATCAACGGTGATGATGAAAGTCCAATAAAACTTAACAAAATCCTTAGAAATAAAATAGAATCTAATCTTCAAAATCTTCAATCAAATCTCAAACTTCTTGGCCGTCAAATCATCAATATCTTGAAATAAACGAATCTGCGTAACTTCATCACGGTCCATTACATAATGTCACGACCCGTAACAAAAGGTATTTCCAATGTTCCTCATGTCGTCATGGCCCGTGATGTAATGTCACAGCGCGTAACTCGGGTTCTGGGCGGTTCGGCATCTCATATTCTTCCGAACTTACGGGCCGTAACAAGTCATCACGACCCATAATGATTCTGGATGTGCGATCTGCAGCTTCTGTTTGACGCCGTGATAACGAATGACGATCTGTGATAGTATCCTTCACGGCCCGTAACTAGTTGTAACGGCCCATGATGGATCTGATTCAATGTTGCAGCGCTTCGACATAGGTCGTGATATCAAACGTTATGGGCGTGACAGCCTTTCTAACGGCCCGTAACATCACGGCCTGTAACAGTTGGAATCTTTCAGCAATCGGCTACTTTGCTGCTGCTACTTACGCATCACGGCCCGTAACGAGTTGTCACGGCCCGTGATGGATACATGGTGTTGATTGCTTCCCCCCGAACACGTCCATTTGCAATATTCTGTTGATTTCGATCCTTCTTCCACCTTTCCATATGGTTTCCTACTACACCAAACAAGAGTAAATTTTGGACTTGGAAGAATATAATCAAATTAGAAAATAGATGCATGCATTGTGAAAATGACTCAGATAATGCCTAATGCAGACCCTAAAATATGTTATAAAATGCATGCATCAACAACCCCAAGCTTAGATGTTTGCAT
>LTAE01014096.1:0-11779 GCA_001647135.1 Pontederia paniculata | reverse complement strand
CTCTCTCTCTCTCTCTCTCTCTCTCTCCTCACAGTACTGCGTGTGTAAGCTCCTAATCCTCCTCACGTTGCTCTTGTTTTTGTTAGCGTTGTCGTCGCCAAAAAACTCGTGGTGAGTTCAGAATTGCTTTTTTCTATATTCTCCTTTGTTAACCTCCTCCGATCAAAATTTCCCACTGTTTGATCGGTTCTTTGCAGTCTTCTCCCCCGCGAGGCCTTATGGAATCCCCCACACGCAGTAACTTCTATATCTCCTCTGCCCCCTGCGTGCCTCCTCCACACACCAAGTCCAAGTCATTTTACGGGTCATGAGTCGTATGAAACTTTAATCATATATGAGTTAAAACAAATGGTTTCAACTTTTTTCAGTTTTTTTTCCTTCACTTCAACTACAATTTATTTTCACCACTAAACTATTATAATACTTCTTTAATTTTCGTATTATTTTTTATTTCTATCTCATGCACATTTTTTTATTAATTTCTTTATTTTTTTAAAATTATATTTTTAACTCTACCATCATTTTGAAAGAAAAAGTTCATTTTAGAAACTTTTTAATTTTTTTTATTTGCTACAAATATTAATAAAGTGCAAAAAAAATATCTAAATAAACATTATATAAAAAAAGTTGTTGTTATCAAGTAAAATGTAAAATAGAATAACCTATGGGAAGAAAGTGAGAGGGTGCGGCCAAGTGTTAAAAAAAGTTTAAGGTGGAATCTGTAAAAACACTAATTTTTTGGATTTGAATAAATGGTAATTTAAGCTTGCATTGAGCCAGGCAAATTCCTATTATTTGTAGATAAAAAAGGACCTAAGTAATTATATTCTTAAAAGAGTTCCAAATATGATAGTAACACAAGGGGAAATGGCACTAATCAAATACATATTTAAAAAAAAAATGTACATACAACATCATATGAGGTAGTAACAGTACTAAATCCAACACAATGACGGACCATAACGAGTTGTATATATGCAGCATGCATTCTGTTCTTTTAACAAAATATGTTTGTGAGGTATTTAGAAAAAAAATCAAGATATTAGAACAATCTAATTATGATGTGACATTATATGATAATTTTGGAATAGTGATAATCTCCTTATGATAACTTATTGGCATGAAAATCCAGATCCATTTAATGGTGTCATTTAATGGAAAATAAGAAAAGTTGTACAAGTATGGTAGTAAAAAAATATTATTACGCCGTCACGAGAAACTTAAATGAAAAGACCATCCAAAATAAAAATAAAGAGGATTTTAAATATGAAAGTATATATATATATATATATATATATATTATGTCCTATTCTGCGGAATACACCAGACACCACTGTCCTGAGGGACCCCCCCCAAATGACCCATTACGGGTTAGATGAGAGCCTCCACCTCCGGGTTGGGTTAAACTCAATACCGACGGGTCTTTCAATAGACCCGGTGAGGATGGAGGGGCAAGTTTTTTTATTAGATCCCCTAATGGCAGCCTTCATTTTGCAGGTGCATCGTGTAGGAAATTTCATTCGGTGTTAGAGTCTGAGGCATGGGCGTTACGATGCGGAATTATGCGGTGCAGCCGATTACGATACCAAAGGATATGGATAGAATGTGATTCATCAAATCTGGTATCTATCCTGAAGAAACAAGCCAACTGCCCGTGGAGACTGTGCAATATACTGCTGGATTGTTGGCATGTAATAGAATCTTTTGACAATTGTGTAATAGAACATATATTTCGCGAGGCTAATAGAGCCGCAGATTTTTTGGCGAACCTTGGACGATTATCGTCCACGGAGCTTTTTTGGAAGGAGGACCCTCCTCATGGCCTCCTGAATATCATGTATCAAGACTCTTCTGGTTTATTCATTAATCGTTAAAGATTTTTCTTTAAAAAAAAATAAAAGAATATTATCACTACTGGGCCATTTTGAAAGCCCAAGAGTTCTCTCGCCCATAAAAAAAGTTTACCGATAGCAGACCCAAAATAAAACAATTGCGAGCTCAAAATGTTATGGTCGTTAGGCTTCTTTCACGGTTCTATTTCTTAAATTCTATTACTTTTTCTTAGGTGCCATTCTTTTTCCTCATCTTCCATAAATCATTTAGACCAACATTACTCGACATAAAATAATTGTTTTCATAAACTGCGGTTGACTGCTAGAATAAGTCTTCAAATAATTTCAAGAATTTGTTAAATCTAGTTACCTCGTTTGGCATTAGATCACCATCAGTACTTGCATTCTAAAGAATAAAGTCAAGGACCCATTAAAAATTATCATAATAATTTATTACTAATAAATATTTTGATATTGGAATGAAAATTGGAGTATCTTTATTTCTAATATAAAACTCTTTTTGTTATGAAAATGAAAATTGATACATCATTAATGAAAATGATATGAGAGAGAACAATCCTTCCTTTTTAAAATAATCATTATATTTTCTTTTCTTTCATATAATGTTTAAATCTCAATATATTTAGTGAATAGAATATCAAACAATATAATACCACAATAAAATATTACATTATTAACTTATTTATTTATATTACTTCAATTTATATAATTTTCATAACAAATAATTTATAATTGATGTTTTATTTATACTATACTTGTGCTAGTCATTAGGTCAGATATAAACTTATAGTTGATTCCTCCTCTGTTACGATATACTTTTTTTGGGTAGCGAACCTTTTGCAATATATTTTCATTTAATTAAATTTTATTTATTTTTATGTGTTTGACATATGACTTCTAAATTAAGGAAAAATAATTTTGAGAATGTAAATTATATAGATTTTATGAACGAAAAATATTTTTTATCTGTAACACTGTAATTCATTTTCTCAATCTTAGCCTATATGTGTTAATTTTTTAGTCAACAGAAAATATCTTTTAGTTGATCAATTTATTTCATACCACCAATCAGCAAAACAATTAGGAAAATATTTGTCAAAAAAATATACTCATCATTAAGTTATGCAATTTGATTAGGACATGTATTAAATGACCAAGTCGAGTCATCATTTTCTTGATTAAGGTTATATTTGTTTCATCCAACATAAGTTGTAAAGATAAATATTTTTGTGACAAAATATTCTTTGACGCTTGTAAGAAATATTATATTAAAAATATATATTGATTCTCTCTTTCATTCAACACTCTAGACAGATTGAGAGGGTTCCCAAAAATAGTATATAATTTATTGATCAATAAAAGTATATCTTTTGTTTACAAAAAAGTTGACAAAAATGTTTCCTGTAAATTATTTTATCCAAATGACAATAAAGCCTAAATGAAGTTTTCTTCCCTTTTATTTCAATTTTTTTAATCAAGGGAGATGGGTTCAATGGATGGTCAGGTGGATTAATACTCGGACCACTACTGGGCCATTTTGAAGACCAATAGTTCTCTCGCCCATAAAAAAATTTACCAATAGCAGACCAAAAAAAAAGACAATTGTGAACCCAAAATGTTGTGGTCATTAGGTTTCTTTCACGGTTTTATTTCCACTAATTAAATTTTATTACTAACTTTTTCTTTAGGTCCCATTCTTTTTCCTCATCTTCCACAAATCATTTAGACCAACATTACTAGACATAAACCAATTGCTTTTATAAACTATGGTTGAATCAATGGCGGAGCTAGAATTTTTTTTAATGGATTTACTTATTATTTTAAATAAGAGCAAAATAGTAAATATAAATATTTAATAATATTAGAATAATATTTCATTCATAATTAATATATTGTATACTATTAAAGTTAAAGTTCATATTATAGATATTATTATTAAGTTAAAGTTCAACAATTATTTATTATAGTGCTAACATATCATATATAAGTTATTTGTGTTAGATTAATTAAAAAAAATTAATCAACAAAAAATATAAAATTTAACTTTATTATATAAGTTATAATTAATTATGTTAATTAAGGACCTTCTAAAATATATTTTATCATATACAAGCAAATTTAATATGAGTGGAAAATATTATATTAAATTTTGTTTACTGTATTAAATTTTAAATATAAAAGAAAAATGTGTTTTAATTTGAGTTAATATATTAAAGCTAATTATGACTTGATACAATATAATTAATTGATACTATTTAACTAAAGTTATTTTATTAGTGGAAGTGAAGGAAAATATATTAATGGAGGAAAAATTAAAATAAAATAACCGGCTCTTAAAAAGAAATAAAAATATGCTTGAATTTGAGTTAATATATAACTAATTATGATTTGATATAATATAATTAATTGGCATTTAACTAAAATTATTTTATTAGTGAAGTGAAAGGAAATATATTAATGGAGGAAAAAATAAAATAACCAGGTCTTAAAAAGGCAAAAAAATCCAACAACGCCAGGGATCGAACACTGCACCACCTCATAATTTTTTATTCTCTTGCTCAAAGTCCTAGCCATCAAATATTCTCCTTCTCTTTCTCTCTCACAAGGCGCTTAAGTAAGAATCTCTCCCCTCTCCCATAATTCTCTCTCTACTCTCTCTTAAAATGATGCTCAAAACACGTTAAGAGGACGTGAAGGAGTTCTGTTGAAGAGCGACACGAAAGGAGAAGAAGTCGAAGATCTTATTAGAACGAATCCGAAAGACCCAACGAAAATCAATATGTAAACAAGCAGATTCCTTTAGATAGGCTTCCCATAATTAATAAGTTGCATGATAGGAATTATGTTAGACGATGATATTGTATGGTTGGAAATCATGCCTATTTAATTCCTGAATAATTTTATGCTCGGTCATAGTCTCAGAATTATTATTGCATCGAAAATTGTTATTTTAATTGATGAAAATATGATAAAATATGGTTTTGACGACTCGGAACATGGACCGCATCTCCCATGACACAACCTGCATCCGAAGCATTAACGCTTTATGTTATTCAACATCGAAAGACATGGATCACATCCTCCTCAGACATGGTATGTGTCTACTGATGCAAAACTGTAACATTGTGTTCTCGGATGACACAGATCGAGCCCTCCTCGGAAACGATTTCGATGTTGTCAAAACACGTTGAAACGATCATGTCTTGATGACACAAAACCCTAGCGACCCGTCCATTTTAACGGACACGGCTTGATGAATTGGACATAGTATGCGTCTCACCAACGTAGAGCACATGCTATGAATATAATAATTGAAGCATCAACATAAAATGACCCGCGTCGATCTGAACATGGTTCGTGTCGGTCGAAGATGAAAGAAGAAAACACTAATCATGTTGGTTGTGGGGAAAATGGCCTAGTTAAAGAAAGACACGACACGTGTAACCTAACATTTCGGCTGCATGATTAAATTAATGAAGAAACTAACCCAACACGACCGGTGTTAGAGATCGAACATGGCCCAATAAATGACGCGCGTCCTAAGAAGTTTGTGACATGTCATCCAATAGATGTAACACGGATTGTGTCATCCTCTAACACGGTCGTGTCAACTACTTGAAATAGGTTTTCGACGATGTAATGCTCAGCATTGTACACGGACCATGTCCGTGTTTGACACGACCCTTATCAGCTATGGTCGATGAGTTTTTATTGGTTAAAACTATTAGAGTTTCTTAATTATTAAGGATTAATTATGTGGACAAAATAAAGAGAAATCATTCTTCAACTAAATTAAATGATGAGGTTACCATGCATTGTTAAAATTTGGGAGCGATAATGTTTTAAAGATAGGACTGGTAGATTAGTTGCTATCCAGTTCTTGTTGCTTGATCTTCTGCTGCCCTACAACAAAAGAATTTCTCGGGCATCATTATTGGACGTGGCCTGCGCATCTCCACTAACCTATTGACGAGACTTGCAAGACTCATGAACCACTTAAAAGTCACCAAAGCAATCCTCAAAATCACTTCAAAGTCATTAATGAGATAAGTCAAATATAATCAGATAACCACTTGGACTAATTATTGATAATTATTGAAGAATTGACGATCATTATTTAAATATGATTGATTGATGAAAAGTAAGATTAATGATGATGAAACAATGATCATGTAAAGTAATTGATGTTTGACCATTCGTCATAGCTTACTCTTTATGTAAAAAAAGTATGTATGGAAAGATTAATGTTTCACTCATTGTCATGGCTCACTCTTTATGCAAAGAAAGTAATATATGCTAAAGATGATGAAAGGAAGCTAAGTATTGAAAGACTCATGATAAAGGAATAATTGATATTTTTCTTTTATGTCATTAGCTTATTTCTGCATTTATTTATCATGTTCATGGTTATCTATTGTTGCCTTACATTACTCAGCATTATAGCTCATTGTTGATTGTCTTTCCCCCTACTTTGGATCTGATAGGAGAGTGATCTACTTGACAAGATATTGTTGGTGCATGCAGCGATAGATACTTGTGGTGATTGCTATTTGCACATGATTAGTGATCCATAGTCCATGTTTCTTTTTTTTCCTATCGAGTTGTATTAGTTAGTCTTTGAGACAGTTTATCTTATGTATGACTTTCGCACTTTTATTTTATGAAAGCTGGATTTTTAAGTAATTCTTTATATTATTATTACTATACACTTTGTTCTAACAAACTCTTTTGTTAACTTAACAAGTTATATTATATTTCATTATATTCTTATTGTAATACCCGCAACATGTTAAAAAAAAGAGATTTAATTAAATGGATAATATTTTATTAGTTGGACTCCCAAGAGGAATAGGATAAATAGAGATTAGGTCAGATTAATTGAGAAAGTTAAAGATAGGGTTAGAGATAAGAGAGGAGTTTGTGTGGGATTAGACTTGTTGAAATCTATATAAACACCTATAAAGAGAAGGAAACCCTCATTATTTCTCACCTCAAGGTTGTAGCCACATTAGAGAATCTATCTCTTTTTCTCTCTCCTTTTCCCCAAAAAAAGGTAATTAGGTAAGAACTTTGTCTCTTTCCCTAAGTTGTCTTTTTCTCTCTCTTCCCCCTCTCTCACATTAGGATGATGACAAAAATCTTAGGAGAATGTGAAGGATATTTCCAATATTGGAGCAAGGAGAAGAAGACAGAGATAAAGTAGAGAAATTCCTAAGATCCTACAAAACACGGTATGTAAATAGGAGGATCCCTTTCGATAAATATGTTCATGTTGAATAAATTGCATGCTAGGGTTCCTATTTGATAATAATTCTAAAGAAGATGATTAGAATATCTAACCCATGATTAACCCTAGAAATCATTTGTTTTAATTCGGCCAAAAAGATTGAGATAATGTTGTTTCTGCGACTTCACAATCATGAAATAGGGTTTCACGACCGTGATTGCAATGGTCATGATCATGAGTGTGGACCTGATGACCGTGAGCCGAACGCAAGGAAAAATGTGTCCTGTCATGGGCCGTGAAGATGGTCTTCACGACTTAACTGTAATGCCCCCAGAAGCACACTCTGCCACATGGCAAAATACCCTCCTGAAAGTCCTACACATCATACATAAACTTGACCATATGGTTGACTATCAAGAACAATCAACAAAATGCGGAAAAAACTTAAAACTTTAAAAGAAACTCTTTGCATAAAATAACATAAAGTGAAAGTCTGACATAAATGAACTATATCCAAAATAGCTAATACAACACTATAAAAAATACTAAGACATGAGAAGAGAAACTAATAGGACCACTAGACATGTGCAAAGTGAGCCACCATTAGCATCAGTCTTCCTATAGCTGGACTCAGTACTTTTGTTTTATTTGATTCGGGTGCTATGCACTCATTCATCTCTTATGATTGTGCAACCATCTTAAATCTACCTGCACTGGACATGAAATATAAAATGGACATTACTACCCCCATGGGCACCTTCCATGCCACAAAATACATCTCTAATGTACCTGTGACAGTGGAGGGGAAGGACTACTCAGCAGATCTGATAGTCATCCCTATGAAAGAGTACGATGTCATCTTGAGTATGAACGGGTTGTCCTATCATGATGTCGTACTTCTATGTAAGAAGAAGAAGAAGGTGATCATCAACTCTCATGGGAAGCAACCATCAACAGTAAGAGGAAGGATCACAAATGACAACAAGATGCTGATTACGGTGATTCAAGCACAACATCTGCTCGAGAGTGGATGTAGAGGTTATCTGGCTAATGTCATCAGCATTGAGCCTAAAGAGAAAGACCCACAACAGCTGGACATCGTCAGAGATTATATGGACATCTTTCCAGAAGACATCTCTGGTTTGCCACCCTAGAGAGAAGTTGACTTTCGGATGTAGCTATTGCCGGGACCTAATTAAATAATATTTTTTTGAAATTTTTTCTAAAGAAAATAAATATAACTTTCATAAAGACCTAATTAAATAATAAATATTTTAATGAGCATATATATATATATATAAGTAAATTCAAAAATAAATTTATATTTCTCACTTAATTTTTAATATTGTTTCCTTGGAAACATAAAAAATTAAAAATAGTTATTTTGAAAAAATTCTCAGTCAACTATTATTTTAATTATCAATTATACATTTGTTAAGTAATTATTTGCATATTAGATATATTTTCTTAAGACAGCTAACATATTATTATTTTCATAATTATTTTTAAGAGAAGATCCAGCAAATATATATTGATTATTTTAAAAGAGTCCTATCTCAAGAAAATAAATTTAATTTGATTAGAATTGAGAATCTTAGATGGATTAAATATGTTTATATAGGAATAGATAAATATTATTTTGAAATAAAAAAATAAAGATAAATATATATAGTGGTATCTCAACTTCTTTATAAACAAATAGTTTAATGTAATAGTATTTTAATTGATAAAAAATAAAAAATACTACAGATAATATTTTATCTAATATCTATATAGAGTAGATAGGTTACTCCATGGTTGACAAAAATATTAAGTACCAAATAATAATTGATTAATAAATAATTATTATTATTAGTGATGAGTGTTTAGGAGTTTAATTATAGGATAAAAGTATATGAATATAACTATTTAAATAGTTGAAGAGTACAAAGTTATTTAAATAAATTTAATGAGTTAATATGATAAATTATAAAAAATGTATAATTTATAAACTTTCAAGACTTTCATTTTATAATTTTTAATTCATTTATATATTGTGACCTTAAATATTGTGAACAAATAATTTTTTTTATTATATTACATTTTTATGCATACTATAGACATAGGAAAGTATACTATATGAAATTAATTTTCACCATACAAAATAACATAATTATTTTAATTTGAATTATCATTAACTGAGTAAGTAACTTTAATGTTGGACGTATTTTTTCACTTTGCTAATTAAAAAATATCTAATAAAAAGGGTAAATTAGAAATGAAAAATAGATATTTATTTCTTAACTTCTAAATTCTAATAAAATTATGCTACTAAAATTATTGTTAAAATTTTCACATTGCCACTTAAATTTATTTATCAAGCACATCAATCTAGCAAATTAATATTTTGACATTAGTCAAATCTCTAAACTCTATGTTAACCTTTATCAAACAAAATCATAATATAATGTGTGACTCAATTATTTAACTATATAAATATAATAAATATTTTTATATATAATTATATATTATTATATTTTTTTGTAATATTTGTAACACAATGCATGTGTTTGATGATAAATTGAATTAGAGAAAAAAAATTAAGAACTTTTGTAATTTATTATTCTCAATTTTATTTCAATTGACTAGAGGTGTTTAGTGTGTTAGATCGACTTGGTGAACATCATCATCCGAACTTATCTAATCTCAATTGAGTCACTTTAGATTATTAGTTTGGCCAAACATGAACTAATTTGATGACCAATAAATCGAGTGCGAATTTTAATTTTTCAAACTTGATTAATTCGACTCGACTTGCTGACCCGATTTTTTATATATTTTTTTATTAAAGTTGAACGAATTGATTCAGATACAAATTTTATATTATTTTATAATTAAAATATATAAAACTTAATACTTTATATCCTTGAAAGGTATTGCAAACATTTGAAAAATATGATATTTTTAATAATATAATTGATATTAAATATCATAAAACTAATTTATAATATGAAAAAAAAATCAATCAAAAATTTGATGATCCGATCTGATCCAATTCGACTCAATAGAAATTGAATTGGATCAAATATGACTAATTTATTATTAATCCGATCCAACTTGACCTAATTAAAATTAATTGAGATGAATCAAATTTAGTCTCGGATAGAATCGAATATGATCCATGAACGTCCTTACACAGTTACACTCAACTTCTCTTTATATAATTAATATATATTTATATTTAATTATATAATTAGTAATTTTTTTACCTAGTTCTAATATATAAAGAAGATAATCATAATATCATCAAAATATAATTTGTGAGAAATATATTTTCATATTTTTATTTTAAATATTCTACATCTCTACCTATAAATATATGATGAATTAAGTGTATTATTTGTAAATTTTGTATCATCTTATTCTCATCCTTTATGAAGAGCGTGAGAGGCTACAAACACAATCCTAAATACAAGTAAAGTTAATATATTAGGAATGAACTCACTATCATCTCTGAGATGAAAGAGAATTGAGGATTTCAAATAAAATCCTATTTTTTAATTAATATATTAGAGATAGAATGTGATGGAAGTGAATATGAAGGGCTACAAACACAACCTAAATAAAAAAAATATTTTTTTTAAATAAGTAATAATATTGAATATAAGAATATTATTTATTTAAATTATTAAATTATTTATTTATATTTTATTGTCAAATAATTTGTCATTAATATTTTATTTATGGTTCTAATGGAGGTGTACCCTATTTAAGGAGGGTACATCATGTACCTTAGCATTTGAACCGTTGGATATGAGATGTATGATTAAAAATAAATAATTTATTTGAGATTCATATTTTTACTTACTTTTATCAATTACATATCTCAAATTTAACAGTGCAGATGATAGAATATATGATGTACCCTACTTAAATAGGGTACACCTCCACTAAATCTTTATACTATACTTGTGCAAGCTATTAGATAAAATATAAAGTGTGCTCGTCAATTCATATCTAGGGGTGAGCATAACCGGGTTCGAGCCGGGAATAAAGTCATCCTGGTACCAACCCGATTTTTATCGAGAAAGAGAAAACTAGTCTCATTCCCAACCCGGTTGGAATCGGGATCGGGTTCAGGAGGTCCCGATTTGGATCGAGAATTAGATCGGGAAGTCCCGATCCCGATTATTCTAAATTTTTTTGTGAAAAATATGAAGATTGAAATACTTATGAATTACACAAAAAATGTTATACTTGTATAAAAAATATTCAACGTAAAATTCTCTATTATAAACTTAATAGAAGAAAAAAAAATAAAAAGTTAACTTTGACAAATCAAATATTTTCATCAATATTTTTTTACAAAATGCATGCAAGACCTTGTGCAAAATATATGATCGTGTAGGATCTGGATGGCACCAAGAGGGGGGATTGAATTGGTGTGTTAAAAATCTTACTCTCTTTCACTTAGTTTAGATGAGTTATCAGCGGAAGCTTGTAAATACAAACATAAACAAAACAGAGAGAAGAGACTAGAGAGAAAACAAACAGCACGAACAAACACCAAGTTTGTTGACGAGGTTCGACCGAACTCCTGGCCTACGTCCCCGCTCCGATCTTCTCCCACGAGATCTTCGGAGATCACTATTTCCTTCTTCAAGGGCGAAGACTCCCTTACAACTTCTCCTTTCTTGCACGAGGACAAGGAGACAACCTC
>LTAE01014094.1:0-11783 GCA_001647135.1 Pontederia paniculata | reverse complement strand
TCTATATGTATACTCCTCCATTATCGGTCGCCCTCTTTACATCTTTGGTCGATCGTTTATGCTTCTGCTCCTCTTCACATGTATTCTCTCTCTAATGTTGGTCGACCGCTTCATATACTTAGACCGCCCACTGCACACATGTAGTTCTTCTGATATATATTATGCGTGCACTGATCATCCATTCCTTCAACTCAGGTCGACCACTACTCTGAACTTGAATATATCCTGTTACAAAAATCAGCTCAACAAGTTCATCAGTACAGGCTGAGATCACTGATAAATTTGTGATCATTCAAAATACTCGCGGGATCCTAGATTCAACATGTCACAAGTCAGAATTCACCATTGATCTAGGCAATACGAAAATAGATAGTGATTTATAGGGAAGCTTCTGGTCGAACAACATGAAGAGCGAAAATTGTGAATTGTTTATCTTGATGAATTGGATATCAATATGTGAATATTGAATAGTAGAGACCATTCGAAATACTTAAGCCCTTGAGCATCCTATAATAGAAATAGGAACACATCCTCGTACTAAGAGATGCAATATGGATAATGGTGGAGATATTGACTATGTGTTCTCATTTCCTCTCAATGAAGTGGAAGCAATCAGTTGAAAGCTCGATGATTTATGTTAGGGATCATAAAGCTACATGGCATTCTAGTATCTAGCGTGACAAAAAGAGATCCACTGTTCACATAGCTATGTTAGAGGACATGCTTAGAGTCCATCACTATAAGAAATATGGCTTTTAACTTCCACAACTAATGATTAGATCGTGTTATAGTTGTTGATATTAGTTTTTAACAACAACAAAAAATTTAGGCATAAATAATAATTGTGATACCCATGATATAATTCAAATGATATTATAAATATTAATTATGTATTATGTTGTTAATATCTACTATGATATATGTGTTAAATTGAGTATTCTAGTTTCAGTTCATATGTTGAAAATTAGCAAAATTTAACTAAGGACAAAAATATGATTTTTGAAAAGTTTAAAATTTGAAAAAAAATAAAATCTTGGTAATTGTTCCTATATGTTAAAGTATACCAAATATGACTTTTATAAAATTTAGAAGGATTTTTAGTTAGTTTAAATGAAGGGACAAAATTGAAAAATCTATAAAACTGTCAACTTTGTTCTTCAGCCTAAAATTTATATTTTGATTTTTTAAATTTATTTTTATAAATATTTTTCTTGAAACCAAATGGGGGTCCATATTTTATTTACGTGTAATGTCTTGACGAAATTAATAAATAAAATAAATATAGGAAAAAGGTCAAGCCATTTACTTAAATAGCATTACATGTAAATAACATCAATTTCATGTCTAAAAGCACTTCATCTTTAGGCGACCTTAAGTTGGTAACTTAGATGGATAACAATTAAATTCCTTACCTTTTACCATCTGCTTATCTACCCATCATCTTCATGTCCGAAAACTAGAAGGAAGGCAACAAAAACTACACTTTTTAGTTCAAAATCAACCTAAGAGGAAATTTTAAGGTATTTGCAATAAAGTAAGTAGTTAACTCCTCTTTTATGGATTACCCTACAAATGTCAATTAAACAAGGGTTCTTCTGGTTATGAGTTAACCATATTGCCATTAATCTCTAATAATTAAGGAACACAACAAAGCCAACTTACCTATGTGTAAAACACACTTTAGTTTGAATGAAATCTAAGGATGAAGCTTGCTAAAGATGATATGTTATCTTTGACTCCTCCAAAAATTATAAAACTCATTTTGGTATATTCCCTTGAAGTCTATTTTCCATACGCTTCGGAATTGAATTATTCAAAATTGTATATTAGAAGTTATGAGTAAATGATTAGGACCCACTCGTGCTATATTTTGAAATTATTGATCTTAATTGTAAATTCTATAATAAATAGTATTTATAGAATGAGTTCATGATATTTTTATGTCACAAACTAATGAAAAACTATTTCATATACAATTGGAATTACAAGCATAGGCTATGTAAAATGAAAATTATAATTTTTACATTGTACATCACACAGTCTGTTAGGATTCTGAGAGGAAACAGAGTATAGGCAAATCTCTAAATTTCCTAATACCTCCCTAGAAAAGATAACACTGATATTTATATGAATTCATCCTGATATTTATATGATTTCATCCTATAGAAGTACAGTTTAATTTAAAATTAGAATGTCTTAATTATCATATGTATTTCGTGAGTTATGAATTAAATATTCAACATCACTCAGTCTGCCAGTACATAAAAATGAAATATGATTGTGCCATCTTTCTGACTTTTTCATGATCATTACAGTTAAAGTTAAATGTGATATTTATATAAATTGAACTTCTAGGAGTCTACTTTTTGATAAAAAATAGTATTAGCTGAATATGCGGTGTTTTCTAATTGTTATGAATTTTATGACTGACACTACTCAATCTGCTATGTGCAAGATTGGAACCAAATTGATGTTGGAAAGTTCATGAAATGAAATTATTATTGATGCAAGTATACTTATATACTCATTGCAAGTGCTTATTAACAAGTTGTATATGGTTGAATGATATGCTAATAATGCAATCATAAGTGATATGTTCTATGATGATATGAATATGTGAAAAGATCATGCATTTATATTTTATTATGTATTTATCTTTCCTCTGTCGGGATGATATGTTTTTTGCAGGGACGATATGAAATTCCCTGAAAGGGGTGATATGATATCCTAAGGGATAATATGTTCCTCGGCAGGGATGATATGATATCCTAAGGAGTTATATGATATCTCTGGCCAGCTGGTGATATGATATGTTGCGTACATAATTGCACAAGTGCATGACAAGTGACATGATATGCTATGAACATGTAATATGTTGATGACGATATATGTTTCATTTTATCCTATGAAATGATAATTATTATATGAAAATGTTTATATTATTTTTCTTGAAATGAGTAGATGACAACTCATAGACGATGAGTTTTCTACTTACTAAGTTGTGGTTTGCTAATAATGTGATTTTTAATATTTTTCATATTAGTAAATCAGTGTTGTGGTCATGCTTGGTGATCCTTTGTATGGATTGAAACACTTTTTGGACGATGTATAGATGAGGCTTAGGTCTTTTTTTTATCATTTTGTGAGGATGTATGATTCTTCTTGATGTATAACTTTTGTATAAGAATGTTAAATGCCAAAAAATATGTTGTCTAATGCATATATATCAAATAGTGTGAATTTGCTCTGAGATCAATATAAATTGTTTGTATTGTGATCACATTTATTATAATATCATGATATATATCAAATGAATGAGTTATGACACGCTTTCGTGATATTATGTTTGATCGACCGTATAGATCGCGGCTTACGGATCAAACTAAGATTTGAACTAGGGTCGTGACAATAACAACTAGAAAAAAATGACCCTTAACTTTATTGCCACTGGCCTTAAAGATTAGGTGTAATCACCAGATTATGCTTGTCATTAAAATAATGTATTTAGTTAATAGAATCTTTTCACAGATATTGTGGGCGGGTCAATGAAAAATATCTCTCCAAAATTATATTAAGAAAAATATAGTATCATATACGAAGAGATCTCTTTCACACATTTAATTGTTCCATCAAAATCTACAACCACACGATCATAGTCTCTCCAAAATAGGAAATGGAATAGTCACCCAAAGGAAAAATCATGTACATCTTCTTCTCCCTAACTATGTTTTCCTCTTGCACCTTGTGTATGACTCATTCTCGCCTTCTCCCTAACTATATATTAGGTTTTATAGTTCATGGGAGAATTGCCTTTCTTATATTGAATCTTGCAAGCAATTGATCTATAGAGGTATAATTGTTGGTGATGTGTGCAACGATTGATGCTCGTGATAAATGAAGCTAGCACATGATTATGGTCCTTACTTAGGTGAATCTTTGTGTTTAGATATTATTGAGTAATAAAATTTATTATTTATGTCTAATCAAGATTTGATATGTTAGGAGATATTAAAGATTTTTATGTGATTTAAGACTTACACATTATATGAAAAAGTTTTACATGTTAGATTTTATGTATTATTTTGCATGATACTTGTCTAGTCAAATAGTCAACCTCATGGACAAAATATTATATAATGTTGTAGCATCTTTAGGAGAACATTGTGTCACGTGATGTGGTGTACGTCTAAATGTATTACAATAGAAAACATGGTAATGAATATGTATTTTCAGCTAAACCCACAAGAACTTTAGTTGCACACCCATGACTTTTATTTTCGTGTATGTCGTTGTCTTTGGTTTCTCCATCACTTGGATGCTTATTTTCTCGACCATATTAGGATTACCTATTTCCAATATTAACAAGCATAGTATTCAATCATGTATCAGTAATATGGTCACTAATGTGACTCCTACTATGCTTTATGTTCACTAGAGAACAATGACTTGTTTTGGTTTGGATTTACTTCTTTTAGACTTGACTGGTTATTTCTTTGTTGGGGGATGGATTATATATATTTATATATATATATATATATATATATATTTCTATTCATTTTCTTATTAGTTATATGCATTGTTTGGTATACGTACCGCAACAATGACAAACTAGGAAGCTTTTAAAATTAATGCTCCTCCAAGGAATAATTCTACATAGCAACTTTTGACATTGTTGGACTTTATTTCTCAATTAGGAATATATATTCATAAAGGGACCATTACACTTCTTAATTACAAAATATTAATTTTGCTAGATTTAAATAGGTTGAGTGTGACTCCTTGATGCATGCAAAAAGTGGCATGCATTTCATATCATTTATCATGTCATTTTACACATTACATGCATGTTTTACATTTATTTAGCATGGAATTTTATAAAGAATCAGTGATCTACTGAGATTTTGGTTTTTCGTGTTTTCAAGTGGAAAAGAACATAATTTTGGCACAAATTCAATATCTCAACCATCTCACGACCGTGAAGGTAGGTTTAATGGTCGTTACAGAACGCTAAAGAAAGAGCGTCGAGTTCATGGCCATGAGACATAGCTTCATGGGCACTACATAAGGCCCTCCAAACACACCCACATCATCACGAGCGTGAAGAGTGACCTAACAGACGCTATAGAGGAGTATGCATCGAGGCATCGCACGACTTCACGGGCATGACGTGATTCCTAAACAGACAGTTATCATGCATCAAGCAACAAATCTTCACGAGCAGTAATTCTGGTTTACGACCGTGACGATGCCACTTAAACCCGATTCACGATCGTGACTCCAACTTATGGGCCATTAAATCGGCCGCTACACATGAATTTTGATGTAGCGCTCTCCAAACCCTAGCCACTCGTCCTACTATAACCAATACACGAGAGGGGTCCTTAGGGAGAGGATCATGAAGGTTTTGGTCAAACTTTACTGCGGAGAAAGAGCGGAACATTGTCGAACTCACAAGGGAAATTGAAAGACACATGCGACGACAACCTTTGTTTGTATTCTCCTATTTTTATGATGTTTTCTAAATGATTTTCTATTTGTATTGCTCTTGTTATGGAGTAACTTATCTAGAGTTGTATCTGTTGAACCCTTATGAATTTATTCTAGTTTTTTCAATTGTATGGAACGAATCTAATAGTATTTATGCTATGATCAATGCTTTTCTAAATCTTGTGATTTCTTATGTGTTTGATGTGTTATCCGAGAGGAAGAATCATGCATATTTGCTATTCTGCTTTGGAAATGATCTAGGCTATTCCTTTTTATGAATACTTTAGTCAAGGAGAAAATGAAAGAGCCCTAGATTGTGTAATTACCTAAGAAAAATCAAAAGAAATCTTAGGTTTATTTAAGATTGGTTTTAATGCATTAGTTCTGAGAGTGCAAGATTAAAAAAATGAGAGGGTTTAATCTTCGTATATTTATGGCATAATAGTTAACTCAAGTCTATTAAAACATTGGTGAGCTAAAATTAGAGAGATTCTCTTCACTATGTCAGATGTTCCATTATATCTTTGAGTTTAGAACATCCTTATATCATGATGTAGACATGACACTGTCCTATCTATCTGCCTGAGTTTATTGTCATCGGCCATTACTTGTGATCAATTCATCTCTTGTTTTATTTTATTTGAAAAATTGTTCACCCATCAATTTTATAACCCTCAATTCTGATTAGGTCTAGTTCACGATATTCTAAGTCCTAGTAGGATCAAAACTCCCCATCACTTTATTACTTGCGTCACTAGTATACTTGCTAATAAGTGTGTACAATTTTGTTGCATCATTCCTTATAAATCATATTCATCCCATTTTGTGTTCATAGTCATGATGATAATAATAACTACATATATTAGTTTTTTTGGAAGACGTCTAATTATTCTTTAATTTCAGACATCATTTCCACTCAAAGAAAATTATTTCAGTCAAATGATTGATGATAACTCCAAATGATCGCCCTTTTCAAAAGAATAATTCGAGACAATCATGATTTGCCCATATATGATTATCCTACACTTCTAATTCATAAGGCTACACCATGCTATATATGGCCAAGTTAAAATAAATCATGAATATTTTGACTAGTGTGGGTCATCATCATATGTTGTTATACCTTAGAAATTAGACAAAAACATACTAAAAAATACAAATATGTACTTCCTCACGCTAAGACTCAATTATACTTATCAACACTCTACTTATTCTCACATTTTCTTTAACACAAGTTTGTAAAAATATGATGTATCAAAGAATTTAAGAGATAGCTATGTTTGATTGCGGAAATTTCTCAACATTTTTATTTCTCTAAAAATGTTTATATACATATGCATCGTCAAGAACTAAAGAAATCTCAACTATATGCAAAATAAGATATGAAACAATCCTGTAAATGAATAGAAAATTTATATTCTATTGGAGAAATTATAATTGATCAATATCTTTCTTCTATTAATCCGGCATAAATGTACATATAGTTTTTTAACTAAACAAATCCCAATTGATCCATATCTTCTCTTCTGTTAATTTGGCATAAGTGCACATGAAACTTATTTCTAACTGACAAATCTTAATAGGCCCATAGTTTGTCTTCCATTAATCTAGCATAAGTGCACAAGCATATTGTTTCTAATTGAATGAATCCCAACTAACTTTAACACACAACCCTCAAGTTGGAGAATGAGGAGCTCGAGTTCTCAACTTGGATAGGAGAAAATGAAAATGATGTCTACCAAGTGCCTTCGTAAATAAATTAGCTAACTGAAACTTTGAAGGAATGTAAGAAGCTAAAATGGTATGATCCTTGAAGTGATGGCGAACAAAGTGGCAATCGATTTTGATATGCGTTGTACGCTTATGAAATATAGGATTCTTAAGAATATTCAATGCTCACATAATATTATGATAAATTTGTATTGAAACTAAAGGTTGCATCCCAGGAGAAGAAATAAGGTTTTTAACTAGAGAAGCTCGCATGTGGTGACTGCAATAGCTCGATACTCTGCTTTTGCAGAAGAACAAGAGACAACAAATTGTTTCTTACTCTTCCAACATATTGGACTAACGCCAAGTGTGATGAAATAACTAGTGATTGATCAATGTGTCATTGTACAACTAGCCCAATCTGAATATGTGTACACATGAAGTAACAAAGACGAAGGTTGTAGAAAAAATGCTCTTCCCAGGTAATTGTTTCAAATATTAAGGCAACAATATCTTGGTGCATTTATGAATTGAGAGAGGTACATGAATTGGATAACTAAGATTTGGTCGTGTAATTGTCAAATAAATTAGACATCACACCATCCTTTTGTATCATATAAGATTATAAAGTAATGTACCAAAAGTGTTTGAAAGCTTATGATTTAGTTACATGAGAAAAGATGTCAATTTGCAACCAAGCATTTCACACTCATCAAGAATATTCAATGGACATTTTCATTGACAAAAAAAAAAGATAATAGATTGCTTCCTAACACCCTCAATATCAAGAAAATATCTAAGAACTCCAAGATCTTTAATTCGAAAATGAGTGTACAAATAAGTTTTGACCATATGAGAATAAGTACAGTTGTTGCTAGCTAGGATTAGATCGTGAACATAGATCAAAATTGCCATAAAAATATTGTTCTTTGAGTAGATAAAAAAGATTCATCAACAACAGGTTGCACAAAATCAAAATTCAAAGGAGCAATAGTGAATTATGCAAATCAATTTTGTGAGGCTTGTTTCAAACCATATAAAGATTTCTGAAGTTTAAAAACTAGGCCGGATGACTTTGTACTGAAACTTGGTGGTAGTATCACGCAAACTTCTGTATTGAGATCTCCATATAAGAAGACATTATGAACATCTAATTATTGGAGATCCTAGTTTTTATGAATAACTATGGCCAACGAGCATCGTCCAATTACTAACCTTATGACTAGACAAAAAGTTTGTTGATAGGTTATGTCTTCAACTTAAGTGTAGCCTTTCGCTACAAGTCATGCTTTAAAACATTCTATGTCCCCATTGATGTGTGTATGTCTGGTGTGATATTCAGAAGCGGGTCAACACGACTCAAGAGTAAGGTTGTGACAATGTAAATGCAAGACTGTGAATCTCAGTAGACGGGATCAGGTTTTAAAAAGTCCTAAACAACACAACGTATTCTGCAAGTATACAAAACATCATGTGCAGTACATAGGGTATCGAATCCACAAGAAGGCGAAAGCAATGTTCAGAAAATAACATCTGACACTAACCAAAAAAAAGCAATATCAATGGTGTAGATCTAGATTAAAAAAAATAGATTATAAAATTTTTAGGGGTTTTCAATATGATCGCAGAAATAAGATAAGATAATTGTGAATCACGACTACACAGATAAGATAACGGCAAAGGTGTGAAGGAACTCTAGAGCTAGCAGATTTCGGAGATGACGGATTGGATCAACATTAACACATAAGGTTTGAAATACTAAAGTTGGTTCCGGTGAAGAGAGGAATCATGGATTCCTTTTGAAGAGATCTAAAACACTCTCCCCTTATCACGCATCTGGGATTGTGAAGAAGTCTCGGAACCTATCTAGGATAGTCGAATGGTTGCTATCGAATTGAGGGTCTTTCGGCATATAGTTCTTGCATCATAGGGATGTCGTCCCAGTGATGGAGCGCGTCATACAACAAGGTGTAGGCGAATGGGATGGTCAGTCCTTCAACGCCCTAAACACTAAGGATAGTAAGAGGGATTCCTTGCGATTGCAAGGGTGTGAAACCGCTGATGATTGTGACTCAAATACAATTCACCATATATAGAAATATCACAACCCCCTACCTTCACAAACGCCTCCGGTCAAGGGCGTATCGTCCGATGAAGAACAGAAGTATCAAGAATGAAGATTGAATCGAGGGTTAGTCGCATCCAATCTCAAGAAAACCATAACTCTTCACTGCAATCGATCTGGTAATGAAACCAAAAGTTGAGTTCATAGATACGAAAACCAGAAATAGTTCAAGCAAGTTCAGAAACCAAAATAGAAATCAAATCCATCATCTCCTATTGTCACCTCTAGATTATCTTATTAGTTACAAAACATGTTCATCGAATAACAAAGATAGTACTGTTTAGAAGTTCTCATTGTTCTTCCTGTTGTCGATCGAAATAAGGTGTCAATGTCGTTCGTCGTCTTCTCCGACGACGTCGAGTGGATATGGTAAGTGATCTTCCTCTGGCGATAGTGGAATGGTTGGTGAGCGATATGAGGAGGGATTATTAGCGATTCCGGAGAATGACTTCTCTTGACTTAACTAGTCCTTTTATATAGGTGGCCTCCGTGTGACAGGTGTCTTTCTGTCCAGCCTTGAATTATTCTCTTCTAATTCATCTGGCAGTCATGAGTTGGCTGATTCCTTTCCATTTTTTGGTATCTTCTGTCGTCAGGAGATTTCCTCGTGCAGGGTCGTGATCCCATATCAATAGGGGTGTGAGGCTTCGTTTCTTGAGGTTCCTGAAATAGAAGGTCAAAACAACATCAAAACGTATTAAATGTATAAAATGACAAGGTTAAGCTCATAAAGGTGTTGGAACTTAGCAAACAAATGTGACTCAAGCTTCACAAAAAATTGCAGAAACGATATGAATCACAACTTAAAGAGACATAAAAATATGCACTTGATGTGATGCATCACCCATCAAAATTCATTTTGATTTTGTATACCCATCAACAACCAATAACACTTTTTTCAACTAGAAGTGTTTGAAGCTTCCATGTGTCATTAATTTTTGAGGCAACAATATTCTCTGCCATTGCTTCGTCAACGAGGATCATTCATAGCTTGTTTGAAATACTTAGGCTCTGATTATGTGTATAAAGAATAAGAATGTTTTATAATTAGTAAAAAATTGTTAGAAGTAATAAATTGAGCCAATGAATAATATGTACTAAAAGAGCCCACCAAAATTGCATGATTATGATGAGTATCAACTCTTGCAAAGTGACACACATAATTGTCCAAATAAGTTGGTGGATGATAACATCGAGGTGGTAGAGAAGTTTGGGAAATGGAGCACTGTAAGTTTGAAGGAGAAGATGCAAGAGCATCTAGAATAGGTTCAGGTTGATTTTCAAGAGGTTCTTAAACTACTAAATCATTAAACTCATTGGTAGAACAATGTCCATGAATATAGGGACAAATATGTATTGACATCAATTTGGAGTTGTTGTGAGAGGGAAAATGGAAAGATATCCTCACAAAAGTGAACAATAAAAATAAAAAAAGTTTGAGTCTCAAGACAAAAAAAATCCACCCACGTTTCTCATAAGAATATCCAATAAATACACATTTGTGAGATCTAGGATCAAATTTGTCTATACTAGTCCATTTGTTAACATGAGCATAACAAAATGATCCAAAAATTATAAATGTTTATATGAGGATAGTGCACCAAATAAGAGCTAAGATGGACATCGATTAGAAAGAAATTATGCAAGAGTATTATTGATCAAGTGAACTGTAATTGTAATAACTTCACCCTAAACTCTTTTAGGCAAAGATGATTGAAACAGAAGTGCATGTATAACATTAATATATGTGGTGTTTCCATTTTACTCGACCATTTTGCACAGGGGTATGACTGTAAGTGGTATGATGTTCAATGCCATGAAGATTAAAGAAATGTTGAAGATCAATAGAGAGGAATTCAATCTCACTATCACTACAAATGCATTTGATGTTTTTATTAAATTTTATTAGATTATAAAAGTAAAAAAGAAACAAAATAATTTCATATTTAGTCCTTATCGAATAAAGACAAGTGGCTCTACTATGAGGCACCTGAAATATGAGTGTTATATGGACTCTATATCACAATGCACCAAATTAAAAATGACATCAACTTTATTAAAAATGACATCAACTAAAACAGAAGTGCATGTAATATATGTGGTGTTTCCATTCTACTCAACCATTTTGCACATGGGTATGACTGTAAGTGGTATGATGTTCATGTTGAATCTAGGATCCCGAGAATGTTTTGAATGATCACAAATTTGTAAGTGAACTCAGTCTGTACTGATGAACTTGTTGAGCTGATTTATGTAACATGATATATTCAAGTTCAGAGTAGTGGTCGACATGAGCTGAAGGAATGGACGACCGATGCACACGTAATATATATCAGAAGAACTACATGTGTGCAATGGGCGTCCTAACTATATGAAGCGGTCGACCAGCAATAGAAGAGTGCATGTGGAGGAGCAAGCATAAACGGTCGACCAAAGAGGAAAAGAGGCCGACCGATAATGG
>LTAE01014093.1:0-11783 GCA_001647135.1 Pontederia paniculata | reverse complement strand
CCCCATTGCTCGGGAGATATGGCGCCATATGGGAGCTTCGGACATCGACACATCGGGAGTGGACACTTTTTTTTGGTTCGCTACAAGTCATTCACGGGCGGGACAGCCGAGGGTGGCGAAACGTATGGGCTAAATTCATGGCCACCACATGGGCGATTTGGCTCCAACGCAACCGCTCGATTTTTGAAGGGGAGAGATGCTACATTGAGAACATTGTACACCACAATCTTTATTTACTTAGAGAGTGGGGTTTTGGGTAGCAGGTTTACTCTTTTTTGGGAGAGCTTTTGGCACTCCTCTCGTATACATACTTGTACATTTTCCACTCTTACTTTGATACAAGTGGATGACTATCAAGTCGTATAGTCATCCTTTCCTTTTTCGAAAAAAAAAACAGGTCAGCATTATTGTGTTTGCAAGATTATATAAGTTGGATATCCTTTGAGTTACAAATCAAAGTTTTAGTGACCAAGTTTGGAAAGTGGGTATAGTTGAATGATCGTATGAGAAATTTATTCATTGTTCATGGCATCAAACTGCTGTCATTGATAAATAGACTTATCAGATTTTACAAACATTTGAGAAATTTATTCATTGGTCATGGCATCAATCTGTTGTTGTTGATAAATAGACTCATCAGATTTTACAAACAGTTGAGAAATTTATTCGTTGGCCATGGCATCAAACTGTTGTTGTTGATAAATAGACTCATCAGATTTTACAAACAGTTGAGAAATTTATTCATTGGTCATGGTGTCAAACTATTGTTGTTGATAAATAGACTCATCAGATTTTACAAACAGTTTTTCCATTTGCAGGTGATATGCTTGGTGGTCATCTTGATGACATGGAAGCAGATTGGAGTAAGCCTATTGTAAGCATAAGGTACAGTCACATTATTTTGTATTTCTTTTGAGTGTTAACTTTTCAAACTAGGCATGCAAAACTGGTCATGTGTGCCCCTTCTTCTGTAGCCTGGGCTGCAAAGCTATTTTCCTTCTTGGAGGTAAGACTAGAGAAGATATTCCAGTAGCCATGTTCCTTCATAGTGGTGATGTCGTCCTCATGGCTGGGGAAGCAAGGGAATGTTTTCATGGTTAGTCAATACCTGCCATTTATTATTAACTTGTTCTCTTTTCTTTCTAACTATATTTAGTTAGCATTGTTCACAAATAATGTATCAAAATTTTAATGCTTCTCAAGCTATTAAGCAATCATCTCTGCAAGGAATCTCAGTTAAGTAATTAGAATATGTTATTTGCTTGAAGCTAAAAAAACTGGAAAGAAACATGTGCATGGATGGTTATTGCAATTTTTTTCTATGGATCTTCTTTTCTGTCTTGTTATTAAAAATTATACACCATATTTGTTTGCTGCTAATATGGTGTTGTCCTTCATCTATTTTGCATCATATAATGCATCAACTAGAATCTCTTCTTTTAAAATAAATGATAAACCTTTGTACCTGTGGTTTCTGGTTTGTCTTACTTTTGAGAGGTCTGGGGTGCCTTTACAAAACTGACTATGCCAGGTTGGTTTATCCAATTTTCAATAATCTATACACCATTCCTTTCCCTAGTATAGATGGTTTAAGCCAACGATATACATTGAGAGAAGAATATATTTAAAACTTCCTACAAAGGACCCTTCATTTTATGCAATTACAGTGCATAACTGATTGTTTTTTATGTTTTTATTTTGTGCCATTGTCGTTCTCGCTTTTGGTAGATTTGGGAGTCTTTAGGAGCTAAATAAGTCAGGTTGGTTCTTCCAATTACAATTTGCTATGTCGTCCTTATTCTTTAATGGTTTTTGTGGCCTAAGCAAAATCTATGCAGAGATTAATTACCATCTGCTGTTTTATTTTGGGATTTAATGAAGAAGTACGAGTGAATTTAATAATTAAACTTGTTTTATTTTGTATTTGTTATGTTAAAGAATGTAAGTTGTGTTTTACCTTACTGCCTCTGTTGATGCGGTTTAGCTGAAGAAGAGTTTTACTAAATGAGCTAAGGCTTTCGAATTCTGTGATGTGATTGTTAACCATGGTAAGATGAATTTTTCTATTTACCTCTTTTTCCTTCCTATTTGCAGGAGTACCAAGGATTTTCACAGACAATATGCATTCGGAGGTTTCTGCTTTCATGTCTCATTTTTCAGGTGAAGATGACCGAGTTTTTGCTGATTACTTAAAGAGTTCAAGGATAAATATTAATATCAGACAGGTCAATTAGCATAGGATGTCAATTTTCGAATTGAAGGACCTCCTTTTTTGCACATGATAGGAATTTTCTGTAATAGATTTCTCTAACGGAGTTCAAAGTTTCATTTAATTTGTGGAAGATTACAGATTTGTTAGGATCTTGAGAGGGCCAAGAAAAGGAGTTTTGATTACAATGCCTTGACAAATGACTCCAAAGTAGGATGTTGAGAAATACAATAAAATCATGATACAAGTAAAGGGTCTGGACCTGATGAATCAAAAGTAGTTCTACGGTCGGAAACGTTGCATGCAAGTTTGGCAAGTGATCTCCAAGCAAGTAGAGTTGTTCCTTTTGGTGGATAATTCTTTCATTCTCTCGACCTTCTCCACATCTTCCCGTGATTGTTCCCAGATCAGCTTAGCTTGTGCAAACTCTTTTTCTGCTAGTTCCAGCTCCCTCCTTGTCAGCTCCCTTATTCGCTCAGCATAAGCCTTCTCTACTGCAGCTCCTTGAATCTGGTCTGCAGTCTGTTGCTTTATCACTTGCAGACATGTCATGTAGCTCCTTGCTTCCTCATTTGAAGTTGGCTGCAGCGGTCCAATACCCATTGACAAATTAAGATTGAGCGACGTGTGATCGGAGTGGTTTAATTTTAGCGAGCAACTTGGGGATTCAACAGGGAAACTAGTTGAGGAGGGATAGAACAACAGTTGCGATTCTTTTTGCCCATCTCCTTCCATGGAACAGAACAAGGGAGAAACTAAGAGAACAAACTTTGAGGATACTGGATGTGGTAGTAAGGGTATTTATATATTGTTTCCTACCAGCTACTAACTTTACAATCATTGACATCTTGACCGTGGATGACTTTTGAACCTTTGGAAGTTGTTAAATCTTTGTCACGTTATTTCATGTATCTGTCACTTGAGTGTAGTAATGGGAATACAATTCATAACTGCTTTATATAGCCCTTAATCTGTTCCAAACTCAAGACGAGTATTTATAAAACACTAAAAATGACCTTTTATTTTAATGTAACTGAAGCTTTCGCTGGTTATTTTATATTTTGCCTTGATGAACTCAGGTGATACTGAGATCTTTGTTTATAGCAGTTCTTTATTTAAGTAATATATCTTTTCTATGTATCATGAATATGATTTCTTTGTATCATGAACGTATTCAGATCTAGCATGCTGGTGAACTGCATCAGTATGATTGTCTATGCTTTTGTTTTCCACATTCATATTTCAAACTTTATGGCTTGGCAATGTAAGAGGGTGCAATAATTGCTTTAGAACATGTGCGAGTAGGAGAATCTTTTTGGGGGAACTAATTTGGTAGGTCTAGTTTGTTCTATCGTACAATTTGCCCTAGATATTACTGTGTTCTGATCACTTGTTGGCTTATAAACCTTTAACCTCAATGCTTTTGCTCACATCTGAACTTTTTAAAGGATCTCTTACCATTTAGTTCAACTGTTCTCAAAAGCCTTCTCATCAGGTGACAGCTATGAGAATAACCTATGTTTGCAACACTTGTATTCATGAGCCATCATTTAAAGTCAATTCTTCGAGTTATGTTTGTCAATTTACTAGTTGAATTTTGTAGCCTGTTGTAGGTTCCTATCCTTCCGAAAAGGTAGAAGAGCAAATAGATAATGTAATCTATTTGTTTCTTTTCTTTCCCTAAGCAGCTTACAACGACTTGATATCAACAATGCATAGAATTTGTCTTTTTTCTCTGGAATTGTTATTCTTAGTGCTCCACTCCAGGTGACCTTATTTACTGGGGGCAATTAAAAACTTCTTCAAATGTATTGAGTGCATCTCACTTTGAAATAGTCAGCCTGAACAAAGGCCACTACAACTGAGTAATGCAGCTGCTGCTACGAAAGCAACAATAATGGATGAAGAAAAAGGCTGCATCTGCTACATCTGTCCTTCAGGTATCTCATTTACCTGCAACCCGTATCTCATTAGGTTGGTGCTCAGTTGCTTTTTATCCTGTGAAAAGCTGTGGGTGTCAAGGGAACATGGAGCATGTGTCAAGGTGAGCCACTTCACCATTATGATGTACGCCCCTCCGCCTTATCGGCGGCAGCAGTCAACCAGAGCACAAGAGCCCAGAGCCCCAGATGTGGTGTGGTGTGGCCTCTGTGATGTCTTTTAGTTCTCTTTCCTTTCTGGACAACAATTCATGCATTATGGTCTCCCACTGCTCTTTCCCAATCACCCATCACAGAATCTTGATCCTTGTCAAGTTGGCCTTGAAAGTGAGGGATTTGCCCTTAACATACACTGGTGGAGGGGATGCTCAGGTTCATGGGTGCAATCATATTCCTCAGCAGTGGTCCTCCTAATGATGCTGTTAGTTTCCACAATGGTGTGTTTTGTGTATTGTATGCTCTAATTTGGCATTAGTTGCTAGACATCCCCTCCTCTTCAACTTGGCAAAATAGAGGCAATGACAGTGTTCAATAGCGATGCGACGATCATAAGGTCAATGGGGGATGATCATCTGTCCATGTCATCTGTAGGAATTAGATGTCAGACATAGTGCCTTAGGTCCAAAATTTCAGTGGTTAGAAGCCGCTGAGAGAAGATGCCTCCACTGCATTGATATCAATTTTCGTTCTTGGGTACAATGCGCTGGGTATTAGTTTGTCGAAGAAAAGTTAGAGCATTTTCTATGACTCACAGGATTCCTTCATCTTTTTTTCTTCTTTTGGCATTGATAATATTGTGAAGATGGCGAATCAAAATGATACGAGGCTACCCAGAGGCTTATCTACAAAGTTCAAAACCACAATAATGTTGGCCAGTTTGATTTTTGTGTTGGTCTCCAATTGTTTGACAATTTTAGATCACCTTTTGATGTATATAGTATCTATACCCTAAACACAGTTTTTCCACAATTAACATGAATATGTCTATGCTTATCTGATGTAGAATATTTACATTCTGCCACAAATTTGAATAGGGCGCCCCATGATATTAATTGAATTAACTAGGAGAAAAATGGTATAAGATATCCTATGTTAAAAAAAAGTGAATCTTAAACTATTGATTTATGCGATTGCATTGTTCTGGAATATTATGCTACTACTTTGGGCAGTAAAAGAAATGATTTAGTCAGATAAAGAGCTAGGCCAAAAGTGTGATGCAGAGTTGTTGCGTCTGAGCACTTCATATATGGCGTGTTAAATAGAAATCCAATCTTAAACCTGATTCTTTACGAAGAAGGTTACAAAGACTAAAAACAAGAAAGAAGCCAAAAGCATTTGTGCTGATTGACATGATAACAGTTTTCTCTTATCCGATGCCGATTATTGTCAGGAACTGCAGTCTGCTGACAAAAGATGCCTCTCATTGCAATTGTTTTATACAGTGCACACAGCACTGTTTTGAAGTTAGTAATGAAACCATATAAGACCAAATTATGTATGCCGCATTGTACCACGCTTTGGCATATTTTAATTGCATAGTCGAACCTTTTTTTGTCATTGTATTGCACCGATGGATATAACTCTATTGAGAGGGCAAATCTTTGAAGACAGGCCATCGAGAAGAAATATTGGAGTGGTCCGTGCCTTCTAGCCCAATAAACACTTGGGGTTCTTTCAAATATTTTTATGAATAGTTTAGTTATAGCTTAGTTCTAATGATATTTGAATAAATTAAAAAATAATGAAAAAAAGTTAAAAAGGTTAATTTGATAGATATATTGTAATAGGTATTTGGATAAAATATGAAATCCAAACAAATAAATATATTTTTTTGACAAAAATATATAAATTTAGTTATATTAAAATATTCTGTTAACTATTTATTTTAAGATAAATTAAGCACAAGATAATAAATTATTCTTAATAAATCATACAATAATAAATAATCTAAAATTAAATTATGCACACAATTTATAGAGGTAAACCAATTTATGTATTGTGTTGAATTTAAATGCAAAATAATATATGAATATGACAAATAAGAAATAAAATAAAGTTAAGGTACAAATAAGAGGATAAAGAATATCGAATTAATTAATTAACAATTTGATAATAATATATATGTTAGTTTAAATTAGAATTAAAATTTAATTATTTTATGTTAAACTTTAATTAAAAATAAGTTAAGAAATGATAAAATACAATGAAGCTGAGAGAGAAAGAGAGAGTAGGATAGAGAGGAAGATGTCACAATGGCTACAACCTCCTAAAATCCTTCTAAAAAATCTCTTAACACCTCACAATGACATGTCTTGTAATTTAGTTAACTTTTTAGGGCAATTCGATGGTGTGAATATTAGGAGGATTATTAGGCACAACTTTTAGGAGGATAAAATTATTAAAATGCAACTAACATGAGAGAGAGAGAGAGGAAGGACAAAGAGGGAGATGTCACACCAAGACAAGAAAAAAATGTCGACTTATGCTTTCAACAAAAATTAAAAAGTAAGAACTCAACACTCTTAATAAGACATTAATATGAAAGTCTTATTTTTTTCATTATTTTAATTGTCATTGCTCAATGACTCCTTTTCAAAAGCGTCAGAATAGTAGTTTCCAATGTATTTTTTTTTTTGTAAATTACCATGATGTCATTGATAGGTTATCATGAACTAATTCATATCATATAACTTCACATATGATTGTTGATATCATTAAAATGTCCCAAGTCCCAATTCATTAGTTCAATGGAAATACTTTGATAATAGTTATGCTACAACCTACTAAAAATTCTCATAAAAAAATCTCCTAACACCTCACAATGGCATGTCTTATAATTTAGTTAAATTTTAGGGCAATTTGATGGTGTGAATATTAGGAGGACTATTAGACACGACTTTTAGGAGGATAAAGAGTTATTAAAATACAACTAAGATGAGAGAGAGAGAGAGAGGTGAAGGACAGAGGGAGATGTCACACCAAGACAAGAAAAAAAAAGGTCGACTTATGCTTTTAACAAAAACTAAAAAGTAAGAACTCAACACTCTTAATAAGACATTAATACGAAAGTTCTTACTTTTTCATCACTTTTATTTTTATTGCTCAATGATTCCCTTTCAAAAGTATCGGAATAGTAGTGTCAATGTATTTTTTTTATAAATTACCATGATGTCATTGGTAGGTTATCATGAACTAACTCATATCATATCATATAACTTCGCATATCATTTTTTTTTGAAAGGGGAAAGGTGACTACACCAGTTGGTAGTCACTCATTTGTATTGATGTAAAAAGCGTTAAATTTACATGTATGAACTGGAGAGCAGTGCCAAAAAGGCTCTCCCAAAAAACAAAAAAGACACGTCAAGTGTCAGCCAAAGCCCCACTCTCTAAGTAAGAAAGTTATGTGATTAAAATGGCATTGTTAATATCATTGTTGATATCATTAAAATGTCCCAAGTCCTAATTTCACTAGTTCAATGGCAATATTTTAATAAGATTTATGCTAAAACCTCCTAAAAAAATCTCCTAACACCTCATAATGGCATGCCTTATAATTTAGTTTACTTTTTAGAACAATTTGATGGTGTGAATATTAGGAGGATTATTAGGCACAACTTTTAGGAGGATAAAGATTTATTCTTTTGGAAAAGAGTTATGATACAACCTCCTAAAAAATCTTCTAACACCTCACAATGACATGTCTTGTAATTTAGTTAACTATTTAGGACAATTTGATGGTGTGAGTATTAAGATGATTATTAGGCACAACTTTTAGAAGGATAAAGATTTATCCTTTTGATAAAGAGTTATGCTACAACTCGTTAAAAATTCTCCTAAAAAGTCTCTTAACACCTCATAATGGCATTTTGTGTAGTTTAGTTAACTTTTTTAAGGCAATTTGATGGTGTGAGTTAGGAGGATTAATAGGCACAACTTTTAGGAGGATAAAGATTTATCCTTTTGATAAAGAGTTATGCGACAACCTCTTAACACCTCACAATGGCGTGTCTTGTAATTTAATTAACTTTTTAGGACAATTGATGGTGTGAGTATTAGGAGGATTATTAGGCAAAACTTTTAAAAGGATAAATATTTATACTTTTGATAAAGAGTTACGCTACAACCTCCTAAAAGTTCTCCTAACACCTTGTAATAGCATGCCTTGTAATTTAGTTAACCTTTTAGGGCAATTTGATGATGTGAGTATTAGGAGGATTATTAGGCATAATTTTTAGAAGGATAAAGATTTATCCTTTTGATAAAAGCATTTCCATATTTCTCGAGGCTAATGCTTGTGTCGATTTACTAGTCAATCACACTTCAAGCTTCTCTTGGGGGAAACATGTAACACCCCAAACCCACACCCAGTCACGTGGCAAAATATGGACTCGGAGACGCTACAATGATATACTCTTTGATCAATGTCTTTGACTCCATTGACTAGTCAATGAAATAAAGCTAAATGTGGAAGACTTATTGAATTAAAGATAAATATTCGAGTAACAAAGTGCGGAGGACTTAAATAACTTTAACAAGTGTCTTGGTCCAAAGTATAACATGAATACTCCGACATAGTTTTGGAAATTATTACAACACTAACATGTGCAACTATGAACATCATCATGAGCATATCAATAGTCACGAACACTACTAGCACAATCATCTATTGTACTACCTACATGCAAGATCAATACAGCATAAATAATATTCCATGAGCTTTTACGCTTAGTATGTAAGACACAAGTATATATAAATTCAATAGAAGAAAATATAATGGTAAGGTAACGATCATGACTTCAATGCATATACCAATTTATATGTCCAAGCATAGAATTTTCAATATGAAGCATATGAACAATAGAAAGAATTCTTGATTTGGTACTAACATGGTATTGGTCAAGGAAATTCAATACAATCATTCAATAGATGAGTAAAACAACACATGAAATATGGGTAATGATACCCTAGTAGAAACCAATAATCAATTATAAAAATAGGTAAGATATAAGGACATGCTCATCTATTCAAAATACATTTACATGTGATCACCACATAACACACATATTAGCCTATTCGCTCAGGAGTCCTCCGTTTTATGTCAGGTTTCGACATCTCCTGCATTTTTCTTCCGATTTGGTGATGAACCTTGTAGTCAACACAAGAACTCTTCAACTCACCTTGCTCAAGAAAAGAGAATGGCTGTCAGGAGACTTCGGATGGAAAAAAAATAAGGGCAAAAAGAACTAGGGCCGACTAGGGGAATAATGAGGAGAAAGAAAAGAATATGAAAATAACTGATTTGGCCTTTCATTTGAATTCTGAATTTGAATTTGAATTTCAATTATAGGGCAATTTAGGGTTTGAGAGAAAATTTGGGAGTTACAGTACATGATTTGAATCTTTCACGTCCGGGAATTTCTCTTATTTTGCAAGGTATTGTAATTAGAGTCTCAACTCTCACACTATGCTTTTTAAAATAAAAAGGTCATTGGTATCTTTCAATTATATTTTTTACGTCTTATCTCAATGTAATTGTGTTAAGATAAATGTTAATTTACTACAAATCCTAAACTCGATTTTTCAATTTTTTTTTAATTTGCAAATTGCAAAATAATTAAAAGGATGATGTTCACAAATGTTGTTTTTGCGTGAACTGTATCTCAAGGCGATCATTTTTAATATCTAAAATGACATGATGTGTACATAGCCATTTGTATGATAATTCCGTGACCCTTTATAAAAAGGTAAAAGTGATAGTTTCATTATGAATTTTAACATCAAGAGTAGTTTTTCTATAAAATAAAATTTGAGGATAGATTAAAGAATAAATTTCAAAGGCATTGAATAAAAAGTATTCGAAATTAAGAGATAACCAAATAAATTTAGTTAAAATCACATCGACTGGAAGATGGTGTATACATTGTTTAAGTCAAATGAGGTAGAATGATGGTGAAGGTTGATTGCTGTGCTGATTCTTTTTTTTTTCTTCCAAAAAAGTGCACATGTTATTGGTTCATAATCTTACAGATGAGGGAATACTTTAACGAAAATATAAAAAAAAGTCTGGATAAGATAGTTTTTTTTAAAAAAATTACCAGGATATTTCTTGCAATTAGATATCAATTGAATTTTCCAACAAAACAAACATGAGATGATTATTGTCCATTTATAATATTTTGTAATATAGTAATTTTATTTTGGCTAATCTCTATAATTTCAAATCGCATATACTGATCAAAATGAATGAAATATCGATTATATTTTTTTATATAGGCAAAGAACTCAAACTATTGATATATAGAGAAATAAGTCTAAGAAGTTTTTTTAAGCACCAACCTCGTTGGACTTGGAAGCCTTTTGTATTATGACTCATCTAATCAAAGCCCAACTAACTTGGAGGCGTGTCGGACGAACTTAGCCCACACCATTATTTTGTTTTGTTTTCTTTTCTTTTTTATTTCATTTTGAATTAGCATGCAATTTATTTGGATTAGTGAGTTTTCTCAAAATGCTAAGAAATAAGTGGATTCTACGATTTCTATCATGTCATTATCAAGCTCCACCACCACCACCATCATGATGGATTGCTCTCCACTCAGAAACCATCATTTGGTTTACTTACCTAAATTAATATGAACTGCTACATATTTTTAATTTATTGTCTAAAATGATTAATTTAAATAAGAATTTACTGAAAATGCATCTTAAATTATTGAAGCTAAAATATATGATTAAAAATAAATAATCTATATAAAATTTATATTTTTTTACTTATTTTTATCAATCATCCATCTCAAATCTAATGATTCAAAGAATATCTAAATAAAATATGTTTTTATTAAATTTTTTAGTTAATTTTGTAGGATCTGGATGACATCAAGAGGAGGGTGAATTGGTATATTAAAAATCTTACTCTTTTTTTCTTAGTTTAGATGAGATATCAGCGGAAGCTTGTAAATGCAAACATAAACAAACAAAGAAGAGAGTAAAAAGAAAACGAACAACACAAAACAAACACCGAGTTTGTTGACGAGGTTCGGTCGAACTCTTGGCCTACGTCCCCGCTCCGGTCTTCTCCCACGAGATTTCGGGAGATCACTATATCCTTCTTCAAGGGCGAAGGTTTTCTTACAACTTCTCCTTTCTTGCACGAGGACAACGAGACAACCTCTTACAAATATCTCTCAAAAGCTCTTGGACCTTTCACACAAGGAGAACTAAGGTTTTCACTCGTTCGCACAATATATGTCACAGTTTGTCAAAGTTACTTCCCAAGACTCTTGGGATTACAATATATACTCTACACTAAAGACATAATTCTCTCTCTCAGAAAACTAGTCGTTAATGCAAGTATTATACTTTCACCTACTTCTCTGGTCACCTGCTGCTCCAGCCTTGGTCGATCGCTGCTTAGGTGAAGTCACCCACTTGAACTGTCGTCTGGTGCTTCGGTCGTCCACCGCTCACCATCGGGCGTCCGCAACTTCAAGTGTTGAAGCCTTTCTCCTCAGTCAAGCTCCTTCAGACGTCTGCCACCTCCTGTGATCGCCCGACCTTGACTTGAGTACCTCTCTTCAAATTATCGCTGATAACTCGTTGATTCTCTTCAGCATCCTGGACGCCCACTCTCC
>LTAE01014092.1:0-11785 GCA_001647135.1 Pontederia paniculata | reverse complement strand
TCTTACTCGCTTTGCTTATTATCATGCATTCTCATTTTATATCCGCTATTGTGCTTATTCACGATAAAATGCTTTTGGATTTGAGTTTTGCGACAAATCGATTTGAGCTTCCGCGTATATTTTTGTGAAACCGGTTTAAAAATTTTATTACACTAATTCACCCCCCTCTTGGTGCCCAGTGATCCTACATCACGATCCTTCATGGCGGTAACTATCTTATGCATGGGCGTGAGCCTACCCTCACGGCCCATGATCTTAGGTTCGCGGTCATGAATCATTCACGATCCGTGACCGTAATACTTCGTCGCTTCACGAGCGTGAAGACCATCTTCACAACCCGTGTTTCCAGGTTCACGGGCCATGAAGTCCATCTCACGTCCTGTGACGAGACAAGCTCTTCCCTGGCATCCGGCTCACGATCGTGAGGCTCACACTCACGGTCATGACCGTTGCAGTCATGGTCGTGAAACCCTCTTTCACGATCGTGATGTCACAGAAACCATCATTATCTTAATTTTTTTGGCCAAATTAAACGAAGGATTTTCTAGGGTTAAAACAAAATCTAACATTCTTAACATCATCTTATCTATGACTATCTAGCATGAACCCTAACATGTAGATTATTTAACATGAACATATTTATCTAAAGAGATCCGTCATTTTACATACCGAATTATGTAGGATTGTTCTTTATTTTTTAATTGCGCCCTCTTGATCTCCTCTAGTGCTTCTGATCTCATTCACATTCTCCTCGAGATTTGAGTATGATTCTAGGATGAGAGAAGGGTAGAGAGAAAGAGAGAGAAAGAAAATCAATCAGAGACACGATAAAAATTTGAGGGATCTATGTGATCTTATTTATAGGCATAGAGATTAGAATTTCCTAGTTTAATTCAAATTTAAATTTTAAATTTGAATTCTGAAATTTAAACCAACTAAATAATCTCATCTAATCGATTATCGGATTTAATTAATTTGAATTTAAATTTCAATTCTGGACTCTATTTAAATTTAAATCTTATGATTGTACATATTAAAAAATATTATTCAATTAAACCTTTTCTTCTTTTTAGAAGACCCGGGTATTACAGCATAACTCCAATTCGAGGCAATGAACATAAATGCTTAACCTTCTTTCAATAGTCATGATTTTATAATTTGGTCATGATATTTTCTCATTCCAATTCAAGTGAATAATTAGTTGGACAACCAATGATGATGATGAATTCGAGGACAACCAATGATGATGATGAATTCGAAGCACGTGAGCATTTCCCAAAACTCAATCCCTCAAGAAATCAAATAATAATTAAATATTTATTATTAATTTTATCTATAAATCATTTTTTATATATGTTCATTATGCAAGTATATTCATTTAAGCTTTGATATCGCATGCTATATCTTTTATAATCTCAATCGTCAATTCATGCTAGATTTAATTTGGACAGTTATAATGTGAACTTGAGCCATAGGATATAAAACTTATAATATGCTTATAATCCTAACCGTCAATTTTTTATATGCGCCCCACTTATTGATGAAAGCCCACTAGACATTTATTTTGAAGCCCATCTGCCATTTTTTGAATTAAAGAAGTTCACCAGAATTTTTCTAAATACTTACAGAATTAATTGCAAAATTATTAATCATCAATATTGTTTTATTTCCTATGACCAAATCACGTGATTAAAATTTTTGTTATTATTATTCATCTCCTAGAACCGTCACTATCTCGAATTATCATTGTTATTTAGATTGGCATTTAACGCTTTATTCTTGGACAAAACATGAACCATTGGGAATAGTTTACATTACATTTTATTACTCAATTTTTTTAATTAGTTGCAGAAATTATTAACCATTATTATTGTTTTGTTCCAATTAATCGTAGTTTAATGTATACATGATTATGTCTGTTTAGATTTCCGATTAATCATTGTTCAATATTTCGAACATTGCTTAATTGTGCGATAGATTTTTCTTAAAAATACTCTTAACTGAATATTTAAACTAATTTATTCTAACTGGAGATTATTTAGTATTTACGGATATAGATGTTGTTTACCGTTTCAATAGTTAGCATTATATTTGGTATCGTCAAAACGATTATTTGTGGACATATTAGACTTTCAGAATTATTTTTAATTGCTGTTTATTTTTGGGCTATTTAATTTCGGATTTTTCAGAATTTACAAAAGAAGAATTTTCCGTCAAAATTTACTTTTTGAAATTACTTTCTATTATATTCGGACGAAACTTAACTTTTAGTTTTCTGTTAAAACCATTTTTTTGCAAGAAAATCAATTTTTAATTTTCTGATAAGATTATTTTTGAATGAAAACTAATTCCATATTTTCTGTTAAAATTATTTTGTTTGACGAAAATTAATTTTATAATTTTGGTTAAAATTAATTTTCTGACGAAAATTAATTATTTTTGTTAAAGTTATTTTTTTACTAAAATTATTTTTCATTTTCTGTTAAAATTATTTTGTTGATGAAAATTAATTTTATAATTTTTGTTATAATTAATTTTCTGACGAAAATTAATTATTTTTGTTAAAGTTATTTTTGGACGAAAATTCATTTTCATTTTCTGTTAAATTTATTTTGTTGACGAAAATTAACTTTATAATTTTTGTTAAAATTGATTTCTTACAAGAAATAATTAATTTTCTTTTAAAGTTATATTTTGGACAAAAATATATTTTCATTTTCTGTTAAAATTATATTCAGATGAAAATTAATTGTTAAATTCATTTCTAACGAAAATTTATTCTGTTAAAGTTGTTTTTAGACGAAAATTCATTTATTATATTTTATTAAAAATAAACTTTTGCACACTTTTTATTAAATTTTTGAAGATAAATTTCTAATACATATAAATTTTTGGTTAATTTTTCTTTGTATTTTCTTGACTATAATTTTATTTATTATTTTTTAAAAAAAATGTCAAAATTCATTACCGAGGAACTAGCCAAAATGAATCATTTTTAATGGCGGCCAACTACGATACTTGGAATCATAGAATTCGGTACGATTTAGTTCATGACGTTCTCCAAAACTACATTGATGCGGCCCCACCAGTTCTTGTAGAAGGAGCCTCTGAATAGGAGAAGGCAACTCATGCGATAGTTATGGATGAGCGAAAGATTGGCGATGAGAAGGTCATGACTTTCATTTTGATGTATATGGAGGACAAATTGATTAGGTTCTTTGAGACTTATAATAGTGCTTATGAGCTTTGGTTAACTCTCAAAGATAAATATGCATCCAAAAGAGACATGAATGTCTAGATGTTGTTGCATAGGTATACCACATGTAAAATGAGGCTAGACGAAAATGTGTCTTACCATGTGAACAATATGATTGTAATGGATAAAGACTTAGAAGTTGTAGGATGTGCACTATTAGAACCACTGCAAATTATCTCGATGTTCAACAATCTCCAACCTTCCTTTATCATGACAACCACAGTTGTGTGTATAATTGAATCAATTAAGAAGGTTGTTGAACTGCCTTCCATCTTGACCATCAAGCAGGACATGGCCAAAGAAAAGAAGAAGATTGATATCTTTGAAGCAAAGGAGGTTGCTGAATGGGTGGAGCAAGGGGGTCATGTTATGCACCATCAGCACAAGCAAGTCAAGTCAGCCTTTCGCCCCTAGAAGTAGTTTAAACCTAGGGCATGGTTGAAGGTGCCAAGAGTAATTTGTTTTGCTTGTGAGAAATTTGGTCATTTTCAAGAACACTGTCTTATCAAGTCAAGACAAGACGACAACAACGACCCGCCCAGCGGACAAGGAGGTAGAAGATCGAAAAATGGAGTAGGCACCAGAAAGTGCTCATTTGACATGGTGATGGAGTGTAACGCAACAACAACGAACAATCAAGGGTGATGGATTGACTCTGGAACGACTCGCCACATTGCCAAGACAAAGGAGGGTCTTATTGACTTCAAGGAGATCGCGAAAGGGGAGTAGAGGATCTACGTGAGCAACAACACCTACCTCGATGTGGAGGAGATTGCTGAATATAAGTTAGAGTTAGAAGATAGCTTCATGATACTCAAAAATATGTTTTACGCGTGAGGAATAAGGCACAATTTGATTTTTGTACATGTTCTTTTGCAAAAAAACTTTGAAGTCAGGCTCCATAGTGGTTGGGTCACTATAGACAAGAAAAATATGGTGTATGGAACTGGAAAGTATGTAATCGATCATGACATGTTTTGTGTGAACGTTGTTAAGTCTGATGAAATAAAAGACTCTTCAGTATTCTGTGTTATATGTCTTACTATGATCTCTAGCATGAGAGGTTAGGATATCTAGAAAACTAAATAATGGAACAAATAAAGAAAATAAATTTAGTGTCTGACATCTTTGGTACAAAGATAGTACCAATGTGAGCATTGCTTGGCCGGTAAAATGACAAGGACCCCATTTAGTGTGGGGACAAGGTCAACTGAGTTGTTGGAACTAATTCATTCAGATATTTATGGACTATTGAGTGTTCTTACTTATAAGGGAAAGAGTACTTTATTATATTTATTTATCACTACTCTAAATTTTTCTATGTATACCTTTTAGACAGAAAGTCAAAAGCTTTCTAGACTTTCAAGAGATACAAGGCACTGGTTTATAAAAGGTTAGGAAAACATATTAAGTGCCTTAGGATAGATAAAGGAGGAGAGTATATCCCTCGAGAATTTGAGAGTTACTACATTTAAGAGGGCATATGTAAGTATAATACGATGTCATATATGCCACAATAGAATGGTGTGACAGAGAGAAAGAATATGACTCTGGTGAATGCAGTGAGATGTATGTTGTCCCACTCGGGTATGTCAATTATCATCTTACAAAAGAAGGATAAATAATATAAAAAAATCTAAACATTCATATTCATTGCTGATATAGATTATATTTTTATTTTTATTTAAAAGTCAAAAACTTTTAATTTGGTCACAAATTTGGCGTGAATTTATTTGTTTCATTAAAAAAATAGTTAAATATTATCTCAACATTTGTCACATGAATAAATGAATGTCATATGATCAACTTTAATTTATTTTAGAATAAAAACCCTAATATTAGTGTTTTTATTTTGTTCATGCACTTTGAAAAATAAATAATTACAAAATAAATTTTATGGAGAAAAAACTCTAAAAATCTCTTATACTTACATATAAATTTATATCTTAACATTATATATATATATATATATATATATATACACACACACACACAACAATAACAACAACAACAACAACAACAAAGCCTTATCCCACTAGGTGGGGTCAGTTACATAAATTATACAACCCATTCCGCTCTATCAGTAACCAAATCTTTGGGTACGTTATTTGCCAATAGATCTCGTTCTATTAACTCGCCAAGTGTTCGTCTTGGCCTCCCTCTCCCTCTTTTAATCGGATTCCAGATTGTTTGATCTACCCACCTTACTAACACATCTAATTACCTTCTCTGAATATGACCAAACCACCTCAAACCGATTCTCTATTATTTTCTCTCCAATAGGACCCACTCCGACTCATTCACTTATATAGTCATTCCTAAACTTATCCTTTCTAGTATGACCACACATGAATCTCAACATCCTCGTTTCAACTACCCACACTTTATATTTATGTTGTACCTTCACTACTATATAACATTGTTGGTCTTATAGCAGTGTGGTAGAATTTTTTAACCTTATGGGGTACCTTCCTATCACAAAGGGCTTTAGTAGCTCTCCTCCACTTACACCAACCAACTTGATTTATATGGTTAACATCATCATCAATCTCATCATCTTGTCTTATAATTGATCCCAAGTATTTAAACTTTGTCACCTGAGAAATTGTATCATCTCCTAACCTAACTTGCAAATAGCTTCTAAGTTGTTTATTTGTGAAATTATAATGCATATACTCTATCTTATTCCTACTTAAACGAAAACTCTTTGACTCCAACATGTTTCTCCATATTTTCAATTTTGCATTAATCTCTTCTCTTGAATTCGCTAAAAGTATTATATCATCAGCAAAGAGCATGCACTTAGGTACCTCCTTTATGATACTCTCGGTTATAACATCGACAACTACGTTAAACAAATATGGGCTTACAAATGATCCTTGGTGTAGGTCAATTCTTATACGAAATATTTTTGTCTCACCTCCTAGTGTCATAACCTTAGTCAATTCTCCATCGTACATATCTCGTATAATCTTAATATAGACAACACCTACTCTTTTCTTTAGCAAGGCTTTTCGAAGTACATCTCCTGGTACACGATCATATGCCTTATCTAAATCAACGAAAACCATATGTAAGTCTCTTTTTTTACTTCATACTTCTCCATCATCCCCTTTAGTAGATAAATCGCCTTTGTAGTGGATCTTCCTGGCATGAATTCAAATTATCTCTCAGAAATACTAGTCTACACTCTTAACCTATGTTCAATCACTTTTTCTCATAGTTTCATTATATTACTCATAAGCTTAATCCCTCTATAATTTGCACAATTCTGAATATCCTCTTTATTTTTGTAAATAAGAATTAACGTACTTGTTCTCCAATCATCAGACATCTTTTTCAATCGTAACATCTCATTAAACAGTTTAATCGATATTTCCAAAATATTTCCAAATTTCAATTGGCATACCATCCGTCCAACTGCTTTACCATTCTCTATTTTCTTAAAAGCTACTCTAACCTCTGCAACTCTAATTCTGTGATAAAATGATATATTAAGCTCACCTTCAGTAACAAACATGTCCTTCAATTCGCAACGGGATCCTTCACATCCATCATTGAATGACATATAAAAATACTCTTCCCATCTATTCTTAATATCCTCCTTAGTGACAAAAACTTTACCAACTTTATTTTTTATAATCTTACTTGATCAAAATCTCTCGACTCCTTTTTATTCCTTGATATATTGTAAATCCTATGTTCCTCGGCCTTTGTCCCTAACTCCTTATAAAACCCCTCATATTCTTTAGCACAAGTCTCATTGACTGCCTTCTTAGCCTCCTATTTAGCCAAACAATACTTTTCCATGTTAGAACTATTGTCCAAGCGTATAGCTTTGAAACAATTCTTCTTATTACACACATTTTCTTGTGCATCTTCATCCCACCACCAAGTCTCTTTATCTCGTGGTCCAAAATCTTTTGATTCTCTTAGAATTGTATTAGCGATCATTTCAAGCTTTTGTGCCACAATTCTCCACATGATGCTTGCATTTCCTTGTAACTCCCCACCCCTTCCTCTAATAATTTACTCTTAAAAGTCTCTCGCTTCTCCCACTTTACTTGCCACCACTTGATCTTTCGATTGGAAATTGTTCGATGTTTTAATTTTATACATTTAATTCGCACATCAAGAACTACCAATTTATGTTGTGTGGTCATCGCATGCCTAGGAATCACTTAGCAATTAGTACACCATATTTTATAAGGATTCCTTGTTAAAAAGAAGTCAATCTGAGACCTATGAGTTCCACTTTTGTATGTGATTAGATGTTCCTCTCTCTTTCTAAAATAAGTGTTGACAATCTTAAAGTTGTATGCCAAAGAAAAATCAATAATAGTTTATCCTTCCTCATTCAACTCCCCAAAATCAAACCATCATGAACCCTTGCATGTGATCCCGCCTCTTTACCCACATTTCCATTAAGGTCTCTCTCAATAAAAATTTTCTCGTTTGGAGGTATACATTCAATCAACCCCTTCACATTTGTCCAAAACTTCTCTTTAAGATGTGATTCTGCACCTACTTAAGGTGCATATGCACTAATAATGTTCATTGTATCCTTTCAACAATTACTTTCATGGATATGATTCGATTCTCAATCCTTTTAATTTTCACAATATTCTTCATCCACAATAATGCCAACACCATTTTTCCCTTTACCTTACCTGTATACAAAAGTTAGGAACCGTTGACATTTATTGTTTTACTTCCTTCTTCTGCCCATCTAGTTTCTTGTAAGCACAATATATTAATTTTACGCTTACTCATTACTTGTGCCACCTCGAAATGCTTCCTATTCAACATCCCAATGTTCCAAGAACCTAATATGATCTTACACTCATGAACTAGCTACTTTAGCCGCTCCGTAAATGAGTGATTGCCCTTGCTCATTTAACACATCATTTAGGCGAGGATGCAACGACTTTTGTTCTCTTCTCATTGTACTCGAGCAATACAACACGTGACTTACATGTAACGACCTAGCATTCACACAATATCTTTGTTGATCCATTTTCATGAGATTCGACGGGGTTTTACGTTGGTTATCGAGGCCTAACACAACCCTCCTCCTTTTTATATATATATATATATATATATGAACCAAAAATAGAAAGAAAATTGTAACTATATAAAATCAAATTACACTAAAGGAAATAAAATTTATTAGAGTTTTTGTGATCATTTAGATTTGAGATGTGTGCATCTATTGATAACTAAACACCTAGAAATCAAATATGAAATTGTTACCTAGCTAACTAACATATCATTTTGGATATTCATCCAATAAACTCTAATACTCTCCCTCAAGTTGGACAATGAAGATCATGAATTCTTAACTCGGAGATTAAAAACTAGTAAAAGATCATTTAGTCGTAGGACAACTATCCCAATCAGATTCATTGTATTCATGTAACATAGACAAAAAAGGTCTAAGAAAAATCCTTTGGATTAGTGACTACTTTAGATAATGCAAAACATGAAGAGTAGCATCCTAATGTTCTTATCGTGAATTACTCACAAAGAAGCAACATAATAATTAATTTGTCATTTATCTATGCACTACTAACTAACTTTATCAAAATTGGACTAGATCGGCCTGTTTGACGAGTTGAATCGTGGTTCACATGTCCTGTCCATTTTGAGTGCAAAGTCAAAATGACCTTTGAACCATAGTATATCGTGATGAACCGGGGAACTAATAAACCAACGAAAAAATTGGTTCGATTTTGAATTGAAAAAAAAAAACAAAGTGAAAATTTATTATAAAAATGGAAGTAGAAGTTTTATAAAAGGAAAATAATTACCATGAACAAAATTGTAGATAAGAATAAATGTGGGGGGACAATAAATAAGTAGAAGAAATATAAATTAGAAAAAAGGGAAGACATGGTAATAATATGTAAAGAATATTACATGCTTCTATTGTGATCACCTAGGGCATTACAATTTTGAATGCATGACTAGGAGAAGTCGTTATGCAAATGTTAGACAAAGTATCTTGGGTACTAAAAATATAAATTTCGTGTTGTTCTTATAGGATACCAAAAGGAGCAAAGGCAAATCAACAAGATGGTACCTTGATAGTAGCTGCTCAAGGCATATGACCGGGAATGAAGATAACTTCTTGAGCCCAACAAGAACACAAGGTGGAAAAGTCACCTTTCGGAATAACAATCAAGGGAAAATCTTTGGTAAAGGTAACACCAGAAAACTTGGTAGTGAAGTTACAGAAACGTATGATTAGTAGAAAATTTAAAACATAACTTACTAAGCATTAGTCAACTTTGTGATAAAGATTATATTGTTAAATTTAAACAAAATAAGTACTTGATATGTATTAGTCAAAATATTTATGTAATTGACTTTGATGATTTGCCTTACCACAAATGCCTAAATGTTATGCATAAAGACCTATGGCATATAAGACTAGGACATTTAAATTATAAGACCATGCATAAATTAGTAAAACATAATCTTGCTAGAGGTTTGCCCAAAACCAAATTTGAGAAAAATGATATTTGTTCTTCATGTCAATTGGGAAAACAACATAGAGCATCCTTCAAATCAGAAAATGAGATTTCTACTAATAGACCTCTGAAATTAATACATCTTGATTTGTTTGGACCAATTTGTACCACTAGTCTTGTGGTAAGAAATATGTATGTGTGATTGTGGATGATTTTTTAGATTCACTTGGACCTTGTTTCTTGCCGACAAGCATGAAACTTTTGATATGTTTGCTATTTTTGTAAAAAGACTTCAAAATGAACTCAATATGAGAATCTCCAAGATCCAGAGTGATCATGGAGGTGAGTTTGAGAATTTTGTGAGAATAATGGAATTCTTTGTCTATTCTCGACACCAAGAACTCCATAGCAAAATGAAGTCACTGAGAGAAGGAATATGACTCTAATCAAGATGGCTAGGACCTTGCTAAGTGAAAGCAAGTTGCCCAAATACTTTTGGGCAGAGGCTGTTAACATCTCCTGCTACATTCAAAATAAGATATTGACTAGACCCCTAGGAAAGAAAACTTGTTTTGAAGTGTTGTATGACAAAAGACCAAATATTTCATATTTTAAGGTATTTGGTTGTAAGTGTTTTGTTTTGAGAACCTTAGATAAGTTAGGAAAGTTTGTTGCAAAGAGTGATGATACACTCTTTCTAGGATATTCAAATACTAGCAAAGCATATAGTTTATATAATAAAAAAAACCTAATAACTGAGGAATCATTACATGTCACTTTTAATGAAACTAAAAATTTTATTAATCAACTTGAAAAGGTCAAGACTTCGGATAAGGACAATAAGAATGATCATGACCTAGAAAAGCTAACCCATAAGGAGGATGATCTAAACCATCTCAACCTACTTAAACTGTGGAGGCTGAGGAAGTTGTCGTATATGGGGAAAATCCACAAGGAATTGAGATAGAAGTATAATTGCCTCCTATTGAGCATGGAGATTGGAGACAAGTACCCTCACACCCCTTAGACAATATTATTGGTGACATAAATGAAGGTGTGAGGACAATAAGATCGTTAAGAAACTTTTGTGTCTTCTCTGCCTTCTTATCTCAAATGGAATCCAAAACTGTAGATGATGATCTAGTGGATCCAAATTGAATAAATGTCATGCATGAGGAGCTGAACAATTTTGAAAGGAATCAAGTTTGGCATTTGGTTAAGGAACCTAAGGACCATCCCATAGTTGGAACCAAATGAGTTTTTAGAAATAATCTAGATGAGACTGAAGTTGTTGTGAGAAATAAGATTAGACTTGTTGCAAAAAGGTTACTCTCACGTTGAAGGGATTGACTTTGATAAGTCTTTTGCACCAGTTGCATGTTTGGAAGCAATTCAAATTCTTTTAGCATTTACTTGCTTCAAGAATTTCAAATTATTTCAAATGGATGTCAAGTCAACTTTTCTAAATGGGTATATAAATGAGGAGGTATATGTTGAGCAACCTCCAAGTTTTGAGAGCTCAAAATACCTGGATCATGTGTTTAAGCTCTCCAAGGCACTATATGGTCTAAAACAATCTCCTAGAGCTTGGTATGAGAGGTTGAGTTCTTTTCTTCTTAAAAATGATTTCTCAAAAGGAAAAGTGGACACAACTCTATTCTTGAAACATTTTGGGAAAGACAAATTAGTTGTGCACATATATATGGATGATATCATTTATGGATCCACAACTTTTCAGATGTGTAAGGAATTTGAGACTCTCATGCAAAAAAAATTTGAGATGAGCTTAGTTGGAGAGCTGACTTACTTACTTGGTTTCCAAGTAAAGCAATCTAAGGATGACATTTTCTTAAACCAAGGAAAGTATACAAAGGAGCTACTTAAAAAATTTGGAATGGATGATTGCAAGCCCAGCTTCACTCCTATGAGCACTCTCACTAAACTTGATAGTGATGAAAAGGGCAAAAGTGTAGATAAAAAACTGTACAGAGGCATGATCGGGGGTCTTTTGTATTTAACTGCTCTAGGCCAGACATCATGTTTAGTGTGTGCCTAT
>LTAE01014089.1:0-11788 GCA_001647135.1 Pontederia paniculata | reverse complement strand
AACTGAATAACTTTGAGAGAAATCAAGTGTGGCATTTGGTTAAGAGACCTAAGGATCATTCCATGGTTGGAACAAAGTGGGTCTTAAAAAACAAACTAGATGAAACTGGAGTTGTAGTTAGGAACAAAGCTAGACTAGTTGCAAAAGAATACTCTCAAATTGAAGGAATTGATTTTGATGAGACCTTTGTATCAGTTGCTCGGTTAGAAGCAATAAGAATTCTTTTAGCATTTGTTTGCTTCAAGAATTTTAAGCTATTTCAAATGGATGTGAAATCAACATTTTTAAATGGATACACAAATGAGGAAGTTTATGTAGAACAACATCCAAGTTTTGAGAGTTCAAAGCACTCTGATCATGTGTTTAAGCTTTCTAAGACATTGTAGAGGTTAAAGCAAGCTCCTAGAGCTTGGTATGAGAGATTAAGCTTATTTCTTCCTGAAAATGAGTTTTCAAAGGAAAAGTGGATACAACTCTATTCTTGAAACATTTTGGGAATGATATTTTAGTTGTGCATATTTTTGTGGATGATATTATCTATGGATCCACAAATTCTCAAATGTGTAAAGAATTTGAAATCCTCATGCATAAAGAGTTTGAGATGAGTTTAGTAGGATAGTTAACTTATTTTCTTGACTTTCAAGTTAAACAATCTAAGGATGAATTTTTTTTGAACCAAGAGAAATACACAAAGGAGTTACTTGAGAGATTTGGGATGGAAGATTATAAGCCTAGCTCTACTCCCATGAGAACTCTCACTAAACTTGAATGATGAAAAACGGAAGAGTGTGAATCAAAAATTATACAGAGGCATGATTAGAAGTCTTCTATACTTGACTGCCTCTAATGTAACAGGCCCAATTTATAAGAAAGCCCACCAGTGGCATTCTTGAAATTCTTCAAACTAATAAGGGCTTTCTCATCTTTTTGTAGGCTGGGAAATAACTTATAAATAAAAGAAAATAAAAATCAGATCTGGCCGCTATGATCTTGACACGTTCCTCCCCTTTTTTATAAAAACCCTTCTCTTCTCCCCTCTCACGAATGCTACAGTACCGACCTCCCTCTCCTGTTCGTCTCTTCCGCGCGTGATGGCTCTGCTAGGGCAGCAACAACGGTGATGACTCCGGTGGCCATTCGACAATCGGAAGGTACGACTGCACTCCTCTCGACGACGCGAATCAGGTGATATGAATTTATTGGGGTTTTCCTTTGTGTTTGCAGCTCAAGCACGGAGGCGACACCGGCGAGCGCGGGGAGAAATCTGGTGATTTCAGAGGTGATTCGCAGTTGTCTCTCCACGGTGAGTTAATACATGTGCTGAGCCATTCCTTGAGTCAGATTTGATACCTTTGGTGTCACCTTCGACGGTTTTTAGGGTCGCGTTTGGATTTGGTTTCGTCGGTCACTGCACGGCTCAGCTCACCAGTGAGTTGTCACGGGTAAGAGGATAAGTAGTTAGCGTTGAGTTTTGGCATCTTGATTTCATTTGGATTTGATGCATTCGATTCATCCGTGATGTAGCGTTGTTTCGACTCTATGGATTCCGACGTCGGAGATGGTTAGACGTGCTTCATGGCTGGTCACTTCTCGGTAAGTGTAGGCTATGATTTAATCAGTTGGTGATGTGATTTCATCAGGGTTTATATTGATTTCGTTGTTGTTTTTCCGGTGATATCGCAGTCCCCATTTTTCTTCGACGTTCTTGCGGGATTCACCGGCATATCAGCATTCGGGTGATTAATCTGACGGTGAGTAATCCAAACTCTTCATGTGCGGATTCAATTGATTTCGGGTGCTGATTTCCCTTTCTTCAGGGCAGCTTGTTTTTGTGTAATACACGGGACATCGGAGCCGGAAGAGAGACGACTCGAGGGGGCAACATACCTTTTTCATTCTAGGTGAGCATCTTACGAGATGAACCTGAAATTCAGTTTCACGTATTAATTTGGAGAGTGATATCTGAATTGTATATGGGTGTGTTAGGTTTCCCTTGCTGCCGTTATTACACGTTGTCGGACTTGAGGAGCCTTCGGATTCTGTGGTGTTCTAGAGCTATTTGAGGTGAGTTAGAGGGTGTACATAATGGTTATAACAGTAAACTAGGATTTAAATGCTTGCTGATTTCAATGTGTAAACGTGTACATGTGTAGATTTCAGATTTGAGTCGATGCTCACATGACACATCGGATTTTGACATGTCGCGAGTTGTTTGAGGTGAGATGTAGGAAATTTAGATTAGGTACTACAAATAGATTAGAGTTCATATGCTTTCTGATTCCAAAGTGTACATGTGTTGTTTTCTTTCAGTTTCGTGTACATGATGTGGCCCAAGTCGAGTAGGGATTGGTTTGTTTTAGGGCTGCACACGGTGAGCTTTTACGGTTTATTAATCATGTTCTAGAGCTGATTCGAGATTTATAAGATGGGTAACATGGCTGATTTGTTGTATGTAGGACTTCACTTGTTACTCGGGATTCTCGTGTTGGACCCGAGGTGTTTGCGATCCCATTGTGATTCACACGCGGTGAGTCGACTTATGAGTCATGTACGACTTTGTGCTAATTTTTATAAATAAACACATATGTTTGTGTAACTCCCAAAATTATTTGATATGTAGCGCGCAGTCGCATTACTTGAGAGTTGGAGCTTATGGGATCCGCGGACGCATAGTGTCACTCCATATTGTACGTGATGAGTCATAATTAGAAGTTTCTAATATAAAAGTTGTAAGTCATAGTTAGAAGTTCTAATATAAAGGTTAGTGCTTAGAATGTGTAGTAGAAGTAAATGTGATACATAGTAGGGAGTTTATAACATACTAATTTAGTCAATATGATAAGCATGAGAAGAATTAGATTCTAAAATGAATATTATGACAAGTTGGTAGGATTACTATAAGTTAATGTTAAATTGATAAAAGTAAGTAGAATAGGATACTTAGTCACATAATCACCCATTGGTCATAATAAATAGTTAATCATGATCAATTTGAGTTATTAAAAGAAAATAACAAGTAAATAGAAAAATATCATGTAGTTAGAATAAAATTGATAAGAGTATCATTTCGAGTTGTAGAATTGGAAATGAGTTTAATGAAGCATTTATGTAACTTATGGTTAGGTTCTTGTCGTGATTGATTTGGACTCGGACGCATTGGGTATTACGAGGCCACGTGATATCGAGGAGAGTGGAATTATCACAATAATTGTAAGTATGCTCTAGTAGCAGTCTATAATCTTACGCCGAGGTAAGACGTCTTTTCGAGATGGATTATTGCATCCATGTGTATATTCTGCATCATATGAAATGAGTGTGTGCAATGCTTTAAATTAATTATATCATGCTTAGATTCATGAAAATGTGGCACTTGTTCCTTTATGGTCTTATCGATGATTTTTATGATGTTTTTTCGGATTTTCGAGTTTTATGGGATTTGATGATTCTCCCTATATTAGTATCTCTTACTTGATACTCTTTTCTGAAATGCATGTGCATTCATACATATATGACATGACATGATAAAAACCACCTCATGGTGAGATTTTGCATAGCATCGAAGAATGATCAACTCCGAGTAGGTGCGGGAAATAAAGTCCATTTCATAAACAGCACAAATCCTAGCATACTATTGCATCCCCAGGTGGACGACGTCGGAGAGGTACTGAGTCCAGTTATGTTATGGCAGCCTCAGTCCGCACAACAACTTACATAGGACCCGTACTGGCCACACGACCTTAGTGAGGATTTTCCTTCTATAGCCTACTTCCTTTTGTAGCTAGACGGACAAATGTTTCACATGGCATTCATTGCATGGTTCTATCGTCGTTTTATCATATTGTATTGTGGGCTTCGGTTTTCTTGATTTTCGATATTGTGTTCCCTCTACTCATTGAGTCATTTTTATGCTCATCCCTCTCTTCCCATTTTGCAGTGACGACTGCTAGATATGATATGTGATGTGCATGGGTTGGGGTGGTACATGTGTGAGGTCGACGGACTAGACTAGTCTAGTTATCTTTGCTTATAGCATTTACTTATGAGTAAGAAACTTGTATAGTTTCTAACTTTTCATTTGTCTCTTGTTATTCATCCGTTTTGGCCATTCGGATTTGAGATTTTGATTATATCCCACTTGTGAATTCACGAGGACCGGTGTTCCTCATATTCGTATACTATTGTTGAGTCATCGTGCTCCTGTGATCACAAACATATTTTTATGGATAGTTATTTCGTTTATGTTTATATTCAGTCTATATAAATTGTTATATACATGGGCATTTTTGTCATTTATCCATTTTACGCCGAGATGCTGTCGAATTTTTTGGCAATCTTGAAAGTTAGTTCATTTTCCTTATCATGTTTTCGCAACGTTCAAATATTTGAACTCTATATAGTGTTATGTCTATTGTACCCCCTTGTGACGGCTAAAAGTCGACTATGTCGGGGTGGTTCGTCACATCTAGACCAGACATTATGTTCAGTGTATGCCTATGTGCCAGATTTCAGGCCAATCCCAAGGATTTTCACTTGATTGCCACCAAGAGAATTCTGAGGTATCTTAAAAATAATCCAAACTTAGGTTATGGTATGATAAAAACTCTCTATTTGACCGTCATGCCTACACTGACTCTGACTTTACTGGATGTAGATTAGATAGAAAAAGCACTAGTGGTATGTGTTGTTTTCTTGGCAGCTCCCTAATATCTTGGGCCAGTAAGAAACAAAACTCAATGGCACTGTCCACAACTGAAGCTGAATATATTGTTGCAGGAAGTTGTTGTGCTCAACTGTTGTGGATGAAACAACAACTCCTAGACTATGGCATAACAATTGAAACTATGTCATTAAAGTGTGATAATACTAGTGCCATAGAAATGACCAAGAACCTTGTGCAGCACTCGAGAACCAAACACATTGACTTAAGGTATCATTTCATTAGAGAACATGTGTCACTCAAAATCATCTCTATAGAACATGTCCCAACTGAGAGATAGTTAGTTGACATATTCACAAAATCTTTGGGAGGAGATAGGTTTAATATGTTAAAGAGAGAAATTGGAATGTTGGACTTACGAGTTTAACAAACAATTTAACTTATTGGTGACTTGCTTATGTGAGTATCACTGATTAATAAAGTTGTAAATTGACTGTGTTGCACAACACATACATGACAAACTTTTATTTTCTCCTAGATATCTATTCTAAGTGGAATTATAAAGGACCTTGAATAGTAAATGATAAGGTGATTAAGTATCAGGTTAACTTCGGACGACCACTCCCTACATTTCGAACGTCCGAAACACATTGTTGATATCTAGTGATCCCAACCAGCGGGCGTCCACTGAAAGTCTCTGGGCGTCCGTAATAAATCATCAAATATAGTACCTCAAGTAGAGGGAGCCCATTGACAATTTTGGGTGACCAATCCAAACTCCTATCAATGATCGGTCGACTAGTATACAAACCAAGGGCGTCCTATGTTTTGAATGTCTTATAATACTTAGGACTTCGGACGTCCATTGTCCTTACTCCAGATGACCGTTATTGGTTCATGACTTAAGACCAGTGCAATCAAAGGTCGTCCACTGAGATCATAGGATGACCACTGTGATCATGACTTAACATCTCACTCTACTTCGGTCGACCCATCATTTATTTCGGGCGATCGACATTTGAGAACGCTTATATATAGTGGGTCATCCCTAATCGTCACCATATTTGGAAAACACTCAAAGGACGACCCTTTGTGTTATTTGTGTTCCTTCATCATCTTCGCTCCGAGTCTCATTCAAATCTCCTAAAGCTCCTAAGAACTTAAGGCGATCAAAGCATCTCCAAACAAGGAGTTAAACATCTAGGTAAACCTAAAACATCACTCTTACTTCGTGAAATCTTAAATTCTAGGTTTTACCGCTAAATCCTGACTAGGTTTAATTTTATTGTGAATACTCTTCTTCTCTTACAGAATCAAATCATCTTTTTCTCTCTTCACTAATCTAGACTAATCCTTCCTGTCATCTTAAAACCTTGTGTTCCTTCCTATCCATTAGAGTCATGTCACCTGTTAAGAAAACCGCTAAGAGACGTAGACTCGTAAAAAGAGCAAAACAGAAGAACAAGTAGATGAACCATCTTTCTCCGTTCCACAAGAACCTGTTGAGACAACCGAACCTCTTTTCATTGAGAGTCAAACCACCGACAACCCTTCTTCAATTGACCCTGACTTCGTTTCCCGTTGGTATATTAGTGAGTTGGTTCACAATCAATTCTTAACCCCTTTTTTACGAACATCGATTAGTTGAACCATATCATTCTATTGACTGGGAAAGTCTTCAACTTCCCGGTCTAAAAGAAACATTTGAGTAGTGTGACTGGCTTAAATTCCTTGGCCTTGATCAGCCAGTCTATCCCCATGTCATAAAACACTTCTATGCCAACCTCACCTATGATGATACACACCAGGAAATTAAGTCCTATCTAAATGGAAAAAAACTTCTCCATCACTGAGTCTAAGTTAAATGAAATTCTAGACACTCTCGGTTTCCTCATATCAAACTTGTTCTAATGCATTGGTCACACACCACCTACACTCAAAATCAAGTTGCACTTGCTGTGAGTGGAGGACAAGTAGATACCTTTGCTCAAGGATCTTTCCATAAGTATCTCTCCCATGTCATGAAAGTTGTCCATCACATAATCACTCATGTAGCCCTTCCTAGAGTTGGTCACTACATAAGATTGAATCTCCTTGATCTTGCTGTTCTTGCACACCTTGTAGACCTTGCAGCCCCTAGGATTTCACTAGGAAATTTGATCATGTATCAATTAATTAAAACCAAGGAGAAAGTCCATTCTAAGTGGACCAAGGGTGCTCGCCTATATTTTGGAAATCTTATTACTTTCATGACTCGCAAAATCCTTAAGTCTAGGTTTGATTTGATACAAATGAAGATGTCCTTCACCCCATTAAAAATGACAAGATCTCTTTCACTACCCTGACCAGAAAGGGACTCACCAAGGACTCTTCTCAAACCACTGATTTTCCTTCTACGTTTGAGTACCAGGACACTATGTGTCAATCATCTGACCCTCCAAGAGATCCTTCCACAGCTGCAAATCCTGAAGCCCCCCCGTAACCCACTCAATCTCTTAGAACTCCTTGCACTGCTGCCGGCACTTCCACATTTTCCACCACCTAGCCTCCAAGCAGAGCAGATTGGACAACTTTGTGCACCAAAGTGGACACCATGTCAACTCAACTCAGCACAATGTCCACACAACTGAGTCAAGCTCTCGAACTACTGAAGAAGATTGAAGAGGAGCAAATTGAGAGTAATGAAGTCAGCAAATAAATTGTTGTTCATCACAATATGGCTTGTAGTCATTGGGATGCAATGGAAGGGTTCATGAAGGCAACAGGGTATGATCCCTATCCAGTTTTCTCTTTTGATAATTACAAAGGAGAAGAGAACAATCATAACAATAAGAGGAGTGAACCTGCTCCCCTGGAAGAGGAGACACTCGAGCCCATTGTAGAAGAACTTGCGCCAGCAGTAGAGAGACTTGAAACTGGTGAAGAAGGGGCCATAGAGGAGGAAAATAGGGAGGCTCATGAAGAAGAAGCTCAAGGTGAGGATCATAGAGCTCGAGGAGAAGAAATTCAAGGAGAAGAAAATGAACCTGATAATACTCCTCAAGACCAAAGGGAAGCTGCTGAAAGAAGGAAGATTGTTGATCAAGATATTGATCTTCAAAGTGTAGGAGCTGATCAAGAAAGAAACTCTGCACAAGAAGAAGAAGCTGGCCAGACAAACATTGAAGTACTAGTTGGACAAGCAATCATCGAGATACAAAGTGGCCAAGTTACTACTGAAGCAGCAACTGGGAGAGATGGAATAGAAGATGAGTTTCAAGATTTGTTTGCTGAGCAAGATGAAGGAATCAACATTCTAATAGAAGAAGCAGTGAACAAAATACTAGAAGAAACAACAAAGCTTACTAAGGATATAGCTGGGGTTTCAACACATTCTTCTCCTGAAAAGAAGTTTGGAAAAAGCTTTAAGAGGAAGAAGAAGGATAAGTACCTTGAAGATTAGATAGACTAAGTCTGAGTTGTAAACAAAGCTTTTGGGTGAAAAATACTTAAGTCTGAATGAATTAAATGTATGTTATTTTCTGTGACTGTAAACATCTTTATTAATCTGAATGATCTTTTGTATGACATTATATATTTCAGAAATGAAATGATAAATATATTGTGCAAAGATAATTTCTAAAGTATGCTTCTCAATGATAAAGTGTTTTGAAATAAAACTGCAGAGCATTTCCGAAGTTACATGCCTTGAATATATGCATGAATTAAAGGGGAGAATTATCTGAAAATAAGAGATAAGTGATTAAGGGGGAGCATTTTTTGTTAGTTAATTTTTTGTATGATTTTTTTTTAAAACTAACCCTAAGTTCACTCCTCATAAATTTGTAATCAGCAAGGGAAAGATAGTTGAATCTAGGATCCCGAGATTATTTTGATGATCACAAATTTGTGAGGAAGCTTAGTTTGTACTAATGTCCTTTTGAATTGATCTATGAAAGACAGGATTTGTATGTTCAGTCAGTGATAGGTCGACCGAAGTTGAAGAACAGACGACCTATGCAGAGAAAAGACGAAAGGAAAAATCCTAAGTGTGTAGTGGTCGTCCAAAGGATGTGAAATGGCCGACCGATGTGAAAAACAAAGACTGAAAAAATGGAACCAATTACTGAGTGATCGATCGAGGATGAATGATGGACGATCGAAGATTAAGTTGAACAGGAAAGGTCGTCCGATGAAGATAAGTGGGCGATCGAAGGTTCTAAGTCAACAGTACAGAGGTTGAAGAATGAGCGCTCTAAGGTGAAGAGGACGCCCGATGATGAAGATTAGTCGATGTTGATACGGGTAAGGAAGGAAAGGTTGTCCAAAGTTGGACAATGGACGACCGAAGAACTTTAGATGAAGAGAAAGGTCATCCGAGAGTTTAGAGTTAAAACAGTGGACGACCGGAAGAGCATCAGAGTTGAAGAGAAGATTGAGAGGTCGTCCGAGGGTGTTGGAGTTAAAGCGATGGACGATCAAAGAAATGATGGGCAAAAGGAGAGGTTGTCCGAGTCGAACAGCGGACGACCGAGACATTTCAGATGAATAGAAAGGTCATCCGAGAGCTTTGAAGTTAAAGTAGTGGACGACCGAAAGAGAGTCTGAGCTGAGGCAAAGAAATGAGTGGACATCCGAAGGATCAGCGGGAGACCGACGTAATTCACTTAGAGACAGCGGTCGTCTGAAAGTTGATGAGTCAGAGGCAGTGGACGACCAGTGAACCTGACAAAAGAACCAAAGGATGTCCAAAGCCTCTGAAGAATGTCAGAGGACGTCCGAAGAATGTCAGAAGAATGAAGCGGACGTCTGAGGATCTCAGTGGAGAATGAGCGGATGACTAAAGTACTGAGTAAAGAAACAACGGAAGTCTGAGGGACTCAATGAATAATGAGCGGACGCCCGAAGTACTCAGAGAAGAGGGAAAGGACGTCCAGGGGATTCAGGGAGAATCAACGGACGATCAAAGAAGTGTCGAAGAATTAAATACAAGTCAATTCGAGCGACCGAAGGTGAGCAGCGGACAATCGAAGTAGCCTGACAGAGGACTTCAACTTAAGTAAAGGGCGTCCAAAGGATTGGTGTGCAATCAGCAGACGACCAGAGAAGAGTTGAAGAAATTAAATACAAGTCAAGTCGGGCGACTGAAGGTGAGCAGCGGACGACCGAAGTAGCTTGACAGAGGACTTCAACTCAAGAAGCAGACGTCTGAGGGATTGGTGTGCAATCAGCGGATGACTATAGAAGAGTTGAATAAATTAGCACAAGTCAAGATCAAGCGACCGAAGTAGCTTGACGAAAGAACAAAGGCTAAAGCTATGAACTACGAACGTCCGAAGGTGAACAGCGGATGATCGGAGCACCAGACGACAGTATAATTGAAGACTTCACCAGAGCAGCAGTTGACCGAAGCAGAGGAAGCGGACGACCAAGGGGTAGGTGAAGAGTACTGTACTTCCATTAACGACTAATTTTCTGAGAGAGAGATTATGTTGTTTATGCAGAGTATAAATTGTAATCCCAAGAGTCTTGGGAAGTAACTTTGGCAAACTTTGGCTAACTTTGACAAATTATGTAAAGAGCTTGAGAGCTTGAGTAAAGAGCCTTAGTTCCTCCTTCTGAGCATTCGAGTGATGGATCCATAATAGAAGGAAGTGTGTGTTCAAGATTGAGCAATTGTAAGAGGTTGTCTCCTTGTCCTCGAAGAAAGAAAGGAGAAGAAGAAGGTGTAAGGGAGCCTTCACCCTAGAAGAAGGAGTTTAGTGATCTTCGGAGATCTCGAGCTCGAGAAGATCGGAGTGGGATGTAGGCCAAGAGTTCGGCTGAACCTCGTCAACATACCCATGCTTGTTTGTTTCTATTCTTTATTTGCATTTGCATCTACATTTGTGTGCTTCCGCTAAGATAACTAAGTTAGATAGCTGAAAATTTAATACACCAATTCATCCCCCCCCCCCCTCTTGGTGCCATCTAGATCCTACATCCTTCAAACTCACAAATATATGCATCACCAGTATCACCGTCTATCAGTTGTGTTCATCGCTTGTAGGGTAAAAAAAGGGGAGGCAATTCTCCCATGAGCAACTAAGTCCAATATGTAATAGTAATAATCAATAGGACAAAGTATATATGCAGATAAAATAAGAAGATATAAATAGTTTGTCATGATAATCACTAAAGGTTACTTTTTCTTTCTACTCAGTGACTATAATTGAGAAATATATCATTAATCATCAATCATTCATCATCAATCATCTATCGTCTATGCAATGCAATATATCATCCATATAATCACTTTACTTTCTTTCCATACAATGCCATCAATTTTTTGATCATTTCTTTTAACACTATGATCAATGCAATATTAAATCCAAATTAGTTGACTTGTTATCTTTAACTTATCCTATTAGTGATTTTGAGAGTTTCTTTGGGGTGATTTTGAAAGGCTCATGAATCTTTGGAGGTTCGCCAATAAAGGTCAGTGGTGGTGCACAAACCATGATAGGGGCCAACAAAGGCGAATGATGCTCGAGAATCCTTTTCGCTGCAAGTCAGAGAGAAGGTCAGGCAACAAGACCTATATAGTAGTTGTTCTACCAATCCCCCATTGATAACATTGTCACTCCCAAATTTTACAATGCATGATGACCTAATAATTTATTTAGTAAGTATGATTGATCCTTATCTTTTCATATATTAGCCCTTAACATAATATAGAAAATATACTATCACAGGTCAATTAGGATTTTATAAATAAAATAGGGAAAACCAGAATCAATCAGACACGGGCCTTGTTTAGTATGAACATGGTCTGTGTTCGTCATTGTTTGATATCTCGATAGAATGTGTAAGATCTGGATGGCACCAAGAGGGGTGAATTGGTGTATAAAAATTCTTACTCTCTTTTACTAAACCTAGATGAGTTCTTTTAGCTGAAGCATACAAAATGCAAATGCAAGTAGATAGAGGGAGATCAGAGAGAACAAACAAACACAAACACAGGGTTTGTTGACGAGGTTCGACCGAACTCCTGGCCTACGTCCCCGCTCCGGTCTTCTCGCACTGAGATCTCCAGAGATCACTATTTCCTTCTTCAAGGGCGAAGGCTCCCTTACAACTTCTCCTTTCTTGCATGAGGACAAGGAGACAACC
>LTAE01014084.1:0-11794 GCA_001647135.1 Pontederia paniculata | reverse complement strand
CCCCCCTCTTGGTGCCATCTAGATCCTACAAGAAGCTGGAGCTGGAGGCTGCTCTTTAGTAGGTGGTTCCTGTTGCAATTGGCACGACGACATATTCTTGCTCGCCAGATGGCTGGAGTTTGCGATACTGGTCATGGCCCATGAGATGTTGTTACGTGTCGTGAAGGGCTGGATCGCGGGGCGTGAGAAGCTATAACGGCTGAGGCAGGAGTGCTGGAATCTTTTTTGCAGGATTTTACGGTCCATTATTGATGGTTACATCTGGTAAGATGTGTTGCGGCGCGTAATCGCGGTTGTGGGGCGTGAAGGTTGCACTTAGTCAATGTTGCTGAGGGTCATAGGGCATGATGGATGTTGCGGCCAATGACGGATGAAATAACGCCCATGAATGAAGTTGCAGCCATGATGGTGGATGTCTTCCTCTTGGTCATGGCCTGTTACCGAGTATAATGGGGTCATGACGATGCTGGTGAGTTGTAGTTGCCGACTTTGGAGAAGATGGGTAGTGAAGTTGCACGATTGTTGGGTCGGAGATTAGAAAGATGATTGTTGAGGAGGTGGTTGGTGCTCATGTTTGCGAAAATATCGTCGATGAACGCTTGATGCCAAAGTCGCGAAGGAATATTGATCTCTTGTTGTGAAGATGACCAGAGTCCGGAGAGCACGTTGCTAGAGTTTGAAGAAGGTTGAGGAATGGATTGGCGATGGACTAAACCTGCAAAACATTAGTATATATAGAGAGGAAAAGGATTTAATACGACCGTAACGAGTTATTGCAGAGCGTGAAAATAGGTGTTGAACGGTCATTTCCACGTTACGAGACGTTAGGGTCTGTTATGAGGTGTTATGGTCCGTTACGAGTTGTCCGAGAAATTAATGGGGCGTTAAATGTGAGCCTTTGGCTGCATCGTGGGCCATGACATTTTGTCATGGGGTGTTAAATGTGAGTGGTTGGCGGTATGAGATAATTCAAGTTTGTCATAGCCCATTACGAATGTAACGACCCATAAGTCAGGTGAAACAGCTTGTAGCTTCATCTGAACATTGTAACTTACGGGCCGTGATGGAATCTTATGACCTGTGATGACACGGGTAATGGTGTATGGATGGCCTTGTGATGGATGAAAATGAGCCATGAATCGGGTAGTTTAAAGGTTTCCAAGATTGAATTTTCACTTATGGGTCGTGATCCAGAGTTACGGCCAGTGATGAGGATGTAACGATGTACGACGATAGTCGAAATGAATTCTCACGGGTCATGAGTCAAGTGTTTTCAGTTGGTGGTCGACTGCCAAGGATGCCTTAGGGCCCGTGACATGTGGTCACGGGGCATGAAAAGTATTTGTCCTAAGATGGTGTTCTAGCGAGACCGTGATGTAATTGTGACATGTTGTGAGTCGGGTGTTTTGCTGGTTCTTTGGGTGAAGATTCTGACTTACGGCCCGTGACTGTATATTACAACTCATGACAAATTGATAGCTCACAAAAGGTTCTACTATCGAGTCCGTGATGAGGTATCACGGCTCGTGAGTTCGAATGGAAATATCGGGCTTTGAATATTACGGGCCGTGATGTGGTATCATGCCCCGTGATTGATCGAAATGCTGATGAACTTCATTTGTTACTGGTCATGACACATCTTACGGGGCATGACATCAGGTCTCATGACCAATGTCGGTGCATAACGAATCCTAACATTGTGTGAATCATTGCTAGTGCCTAAATTTTGGGTGTGTAAGGCAACCAACTGCCTTGAGGACTCGTCCAGGACTCTAATATTACTCAAGAAAAAGAAAATTCTAACTAAGGAGATAGGGTTAAGGCAGAGTAGTTCTAATTTATAGCTTGACTTTTACCTCCTGATAGATTAAGGTTTCTGGAGGATGACAGGATTTTTCTCGGTGTTGCTCGGGAGATTTCCTGGTGTGCGCTCCGCCAAAGATTTTGCTATTTGTTGTAGCAGGTCCAACAGAAATGCAAAGCCCATAGTGGCAATTTGAGAAAATTTTTAAACTGATGAGGACTATTTCATCATTTCACAGGGCAAAGAATAAAAGAAAAAATAAAATAAATGAAAATAAAAATCGGATCCGGCCGCTCGGATCTTGACATGTGTCCTAGGGTATTGTAAAAACCCTTCCTCTCCTCCATACCGCTCTACCACAATGCCGCCCCTCCCTCCTGTTCGTCTCTTCCACTCGCGATGGCCACGACCAGGGCAGCCCCATCGGTGGCGATTCCGGCGACGGTTGCGCAACCGGAAGGTATGTCTAGACTCAGCTCGACGACGCGAACGCGACTATGCCTCCTGATTTCACTCTTGCGCGTTGTATGCAGCTCGGACGCGTCTTGAAGCCATCGGCGAACTCGAAAGAATTGGTCCGATTCGTCTCCGGTGAGTCGACATTCCCCTCTCGATTATTCTCTCCCATTTTACATTGATGATTGCAAGTGTTTGGAGTTTTGATTTGGGTCTTCGATGTGTGTTAGCCATTTGGCCATTTCAACGGATTTGGAGCTCTGCTGTAAGCCCACTACAAATAGAACCGAGAAAGCCTAGTGGCGGGCGTGTAAAAATTTTGAACTATCAAGGGTGTCATCGTCTTTTCATAGGACAAAAGAATAAATAAAATTAATCTAATCAAGCCATCAGATTTGCCACACGCGTCCATCATTTAGTATAAATATGAGCAGGTCTTTTCTCTTTCTTCTGCCATCCGATTGCTACAGTAGACATCCCCTTCTCCCCTCACTCGATCTCGTCCTGCGCCGTCTGTTGCCAGAACCAACCATCGTCGAAGCTGTCGACCAACATTCGACCATCGGAGGGTATGTCCATGTTCCCCATGTCGATGCGAACTCGAAGACATCAGCTGATCGGTGTTTTGCACGTGGGTGTTGGCGAGGAAGCGGACGATGACGCCGGTGTGCGGAAGAGAGATTTGAGTATTTAGGGCCGATTGAGGTCTGATTGTATCTGGTGAGTAACTAGGTCATTTTTGGGGATTTCAAATCATATTTAAATGTATTTGTGGGTTTGTATTGATAGAACACTAAGGACTCTTCTGTCATATAGATCTTGTGAAATTTTCTTTTCGGGCAATGACAAGGAGATGAACTCGAATCCATGCCGTCTTCGCAAAATCCCTTTTTAGTGAGCAGCCACCGGAGCTGAAGAAGATGACTTAGCACCTTCATGTTAAGTTCTGGAACAGATCATTTGGCATCCTTAGTGAGTTGCATAGCTGAGTATAGGTAATTAATTCATTTGTTAAAGTGTATAAATGTAGGTGTAAGAACGTGTCCTATAAAGAACAATTCTTAAGATCTAATAGCAATATTGATTAGCGTAGATTAATCTATATTATGAGGTAGCTAATTTCTTGTTTAAAGACAATATGTTGCTAACGTATGTTTATGTGGTGAAAAGACTATCAAATATGAGTACCCTCATATAATAACTAGCGGTCAGTTATGTAAACAATTGTAATTAACTCATGAGATGATTGGTTAAATTAAGAACATTACCTAATGTTAATTTAATCAGGAGAGAGGCCGGTGGGAGCTAAGTAAATTATATATATTAATTTATAAATATCAACTCTCAACTGTCAAGGCCGAGATATGTGGATTAAGATGAATACATGTGGATTAAGATTAATATTGGTACGAACATAATAGACAATTAGAACCATATATATATATATATATATTTATATTTATTTATTTATTAAATACATGCACATATATGTACGTGTAGGTGCAAGAGCAAAAGAGGTAAGGAGGTAATGATGAGTTGACACAAAGAATATAGTAATGATTAAATAATGGTGTTTACAATCAGATTTGAATCTGAGAAGTCTAGATTAATATGTTAATAATATTGTGATGTGCCTCCTTGATGATTGTAATTAGGAAATGAAATAATTTAGACATGATTGGATGGATGTGACACAATAATTGTATTATATTAACTCTTTATGTTGTAAATAATAATAATCTAATTATATTAGATGAGGATCTATCTAAGAATAGGAATAATATGAGATTTATAAATTAATATTATTATTAATATGAAAATTTTCAAATAATGATTATATTTCAATCATTATAATCACGAGATATAGTTCATATATATGTGTAATATAGTTATATTTAGATAAAAGAATGTTGCAAGATGCTAATTATACGATGCACGATATATGACACAATGTACTGATAAAAACTTAATCGTATATATGAATAGGTCTTATGTTGTTGATTTGCTTGGATGATAAAGACTCGACAAGGTCGAGCGTAGCCGAGGTGAGTGGGACTTTCCATAAACATAGAGCATCACCACATCGTTGTGGTTCATTATATTCATTTCTTTAGCTCACCTGATTGATTATGTTAATGATGTGATGATCTTTTGAGCTATTGTCTTGATGTGTGGACTTCGGTTTTCCGATTGAATTTTGTATGGATTTCAAGTACTATGAGTTTTCGAGATTTATGTATGATGTTTACTCGTATGTCGAGATTTGAAAGCTTTTATGCTTAAGTGTCATAAATCCTAAAATGTTGTGGTAAAGACTAATGTCAAGTACTATTTTGAAATATATCATGATATGTGTATATCTCATGCATGTGCATTAGACATGCATGGTAGCTCACTTAGAGTGAGGTGTTGATGATGATGATCGTAGCTCTCCCTCGTGTGGTCGAGGTGATCTACTGGTACGAAGATAACGATAGTTCATGCTCATGGCGGGTGACGGCTCGCATGATCGAGAGAGCTATTCGTGATGACGATGTGATGCCCTCATGTGGGCGAGCGACGGCTCGCGTGGTCCAGGTGGTCATCAGCCGTGGCGGGATGTATATGTGATCGCGGATGGCGAGGTGTCATGACACGTAGATCAGGTCATACATAGCATGTTTTCATCCTGCATTGATTGTAAGTATTTTTTTATATGAAGCTATGTATGATATATTTTTTACCGTGCTTTCTGATAGTTTTGTTTTTGGGTGGTTTAAATATTTTATGGATCCATTTGTTTCACTCACTGAGCCATTCATGCTCACCCCTCTTATTATTGTTGTTTTATAGGTGAGGAGGAGGAGATACTCCTCGAGGACTGAGGCTATAGACCTCTTGCATGCTCATCGGGCTTAAAAAGAGAAAAATAACTAGGATTGTGTGTATATGAGAGTTTGGAGAGTTTTAGACTATATATTCTTGTCCATTCTTATCATATCCATAGAGTTTTGTCTATTTGTCAGACCCTCATGCCCGTTTATATATTATCATTGTTGTCGGAGTGTTGTGAACTCNATGAGAGTTTGGAGAGTTTTAGACTATATATTCTTGTCCATTCTTATCATATCCATAGAGTTTTGTCTATTTGTCAGACCCTCATGCCCGTTTATATATTATCATTGTTGTCGGAGTGTTGTGAACTCCTTGATGGGGCATCTGACCCTACTTTTATCCATTTTAGTTCTATTTCGTTTATATGATTCAGGCTTGGCCCATATTACCTGTTTGTATATGTCGCATGAACCAATTTTTAGCAAAGGTCATGCCGAAATTTAGAATTATTTCTAATCATTGTTTCTTGAGTTTGAATTTGAATTAGTGAAAGGTCGAAACACCCCTTGCCGCGTCCCGTGCGTCGGGTTCGAGGCGTGACATCTGCCGCTTCATGTTTGGACCTTGCCGGAATTAGAGTTGTCGGCCATCTGCTTTGGTACGCCATGTTGATGATAGTTAGGGTTTTGGGCCGATGATGACCTTGATATCTTGTGTGTTTCTAATGGGCAGCACCTCATCGACCGCATTGATGGACCTTCTGGCTGGGTGTCGACGACTCAACGGTGGTTGATTCTCCATTGGTGAGTTCACACATTTTAAGGTCGATGCTATAATGTGTTTAGGACAGTTCACTGGTTGCGATTAATAATGTAACATGCTGCGATTTCAGGTGGTTAACATATTTGTGAGAACGCCAGTGTCGCAACGCTTGTCGGACTATCGATGGTGAGTTCGCAAGGAGTAATAACCAAATGTGTGAGTAATTTGAACCTGACTCTTATATCATAGCTGCTGCAGTTTATATTCGTGTACATCTTGGAGCCGAGAAGGAATCATACACGCATTTCCTTTTCTTCTCAGTGAGCACTCGATGAACTGGATTTAAATCTGCAGTATTATAGTTATTAATTTGGAGAGCGGAACTAATCCTTCTGTGAGTGTGCTAGGTTTCCCTTGCTGCCCGTTATTACATGTTGTCGGACTTGCGGAGCCTTCGGACTTGGAGGTGTTCTAGAGCTGTTTGAGGTGAGTTAGAGAGTGTACAAAATGGTTATAGTAGTTAATTAGGATTTAAATGTGTGCCGATTTCAATGTGTACATGTGCGGATTTTTCAGATTCGAGATGACGCTCGCGACACATTGGATTCCGACGAGTTGCGAGCTGTCCTAGGTGAGTTCGAGGGTTATTCAAAATATTTTATGATAATGATTAGAGCATAGATGCTGGCTGATTCATAAGGGTTTGCATGCTGTTTTCTTTTCGGTTTCAAGTACGTGATGTAGCCGAAATCGATTAGGGACTGACTTGTTCTCATGCTGCACACGGTGAGTTGTTACATGAGTAATAATCACATGTTCTAGGGCTGATTCGAGGTTGATAAGAAGGGTAACATGGCTGATTTTTGTGTGTAGGGACTTCACTTGTTACTCGAGGTTCTCATGTTCGAACCCGAGGTGTTTGCGACTCCATTGTGATTCACCCGTGGTGAGTCGACTTATGAGTCATGTATGACTTTGTGCTGATTTTTATAAATAAACATATATGTATGTATAACTCTCAAATTACTTGATGTGTAGCGCACAGTCGCATTACTTGAGAGTTAGAGCTCATTGAGTCCGCGGACGCATAGTATCACTCCACATTGTACGTGGTGAGTCATAATTAGAAGTTTCTTATATAAAAGTGATAAGACATAGTTAGAAGTTCTAATATAAATGTTAGTGCCTAGAAAAGTATAGTAGATTTAAATATAATAGATAATTAGGGATTTTATGACATTTATTTGGTCGTTATGTTTGGTACGGGCAAGAAATAGATTTAAAAATTATTTTTATGACAAGTAGTTAGAATTAGCATAGGCTAATGTTAAATTGAGAAAAGTAAGTAGAATAGAATACTTAGTACATAATTGCACATTAGACATAATAAATAGTTAATCATGATCAATTTGAGTTATAAAAGGAAAATAATAAGTAAATAGAAAAATATCATTTAGTTAGAATAAAATTGACAAAGAGTATCATTTCAAGTCGTAGAGTATCAGAAATGAGTTTAATAAAGCATTGATGAAACTTATGGTTAGGTTCTTGTCATGATTGATTTGGACTCGGACACGTTGCATATTACGAGGCCACATGATATCGAGGTGAGTGAAATTATCACAATAACAGTAAGTATGCTCTAGCAGCAGTCTATAGTCTTACGTCGAGGTAAGACGCCTTTCCGGGATGGATTCTTGCATCCATGTGTCTGTACTGCATCATATGAAATGAATGATTGTGTGCCATGTGTTAATTAACTAACTCATGCTTAGAATCATGGAAATGATGGCACTTGTCTCCTTGTATGGACTTATCGATTTTTTGCGATGTTTTCTCGGATTCTCAAGTTTTTATGGGATTTGATGATTCTCCTTAGATTAGTATCACTTACTGGATGCTCTTTTATGAAATGCATGTGCATTCATACATATATGACATGACATGATAAAAACCACCTCGTGGTATGATTTTGCATACATCGGAGAATGATGAACTCCAAGTAGGTGCGACAAATAAAGTCTATTTCATAAACGACACGAATCCTATCATACTATTTCTTCCCCAGGTGGAAGACGTCGGAGAGGTACTGAGTTTGGTTATGTTATGGCAAGCCTCAGTCCGCACAACAACTTACATAGGACTCCGTACTGGCCATACGATCTTAGTGAGGATTTTCCTTCATTAGCCTACTTCCTTTTGTAGCTGAAGGACAAATGTTTTACATGACATTCATTGCATGGTTTTATCGCCGTTTTACCGTATTGCATCGTGGGCTTCAGTTTTCTTAGTTTTCGATATTGTGTTCCCTCCACTCACTAAGCCCTCTTTACGCTCACCCCTCTCTTCCCATTTTGCAGGTGACGGCTGCTAGATATACTATGTGATGTGCATGGGTTGGGGTTTGTCCATGTGTGAGGTTGATAGACTAGAGTAGTCCAATTATCTTTGCTTATAGCATTTACTTTATGAGTAGGAAACCTATATAGTTCCTAACTTTTCATTTGTCTCTTGTTATTCATCCGTTTTAGCCATTCGAATTTGAGATTTTGATTATATCCCTCTTGTGGATTACCGAGGACCGGTGTTCCTTATATTCGTATACTATTGTTGAGCCATTGTGCTCCTTTGATCACATACATATTTTTTTGGATAATTATTCCGTTTATGTTTATATTCAATTTATATTAACTGTTGTATACATGGGCATTTTTGCCATTTATCCATTTTACGTCGAGATGTTGCTGAATTTTTTGGCAATTTTGAAAGTTAGTTCATTTTCCTTATCATGTTTTCGAAACGGTCAAATATTTGAACTGTATATAGTGTTATGTCTATTGTACCCCTTCGTGACGGCTAACGGTCGACTATGTCGGGGTTGATCGTTACAAGTTACGGTATCAGAGCCCAGGCATTAGGTTCGATTCACGAAGTATGGGTAGTGTTTGGGTAGTAATAATTTTGTGCTTTGCTGCCTTGATTGTGCTTTATATGAAAGCATGTTATTGCTTTATGTTTGCATTTTGATTTATAGAATCCAGATGTGATTTCCTTGCTATATGATGCTTTATGCAATTGATATCATGTGGTAGCATTGTTTACCCTATTTTCTAGAATGCAACATCATGACATGGAAACCTAGGACGCTAATGTCTTTAGAGATTATTATCTTTGACACATACCTAGGTGAAAAACATTATTGTTATATTTTATAGTGATTACCACATGCTTAGGTGTTAGTTAGTTAGTTAGAAACTAACATTATCTATTTTATGCAGCATGGCTCCATCGACGCGTCAGCGAGACCGCATTGGAGTCAGTGGACTCGGGGGAGATGACACTACATGGCCTCGAGCTCGAGCAGCACCGATTATTGAGGAGCCAGATTCATCACTAGTAGCTACTGAGGAGCTCCCGGGCAATGTGGATCATTTGGTCCGGCGGGTGAAGCTCAACGACTTGGATGAGTTTAGGGGCTAGCAGGACCCCGCAGCGTCTAAGAAGTGGATGAAGAGGCTGGAGAGTATCTTCAGGATGATGAACCTGAATGATACCAAGAAGATGTCGTGCGTTGAGTTTTCGCTGACAGATAACGCACTGAACTGGTGGGACGAGAGATCTGAGAGTCATGACACAACATGGTTCTGGACTGAGTTTAGGAAGGATATCTTGAGTTGTTTTTAACCCTGTGACTCATCGTCAGTCGTAGGAGAGAGACTTCTATCATCTACGTCAGGGCGAGGATTTTGTGGCGGTGTTTACTGCCAAGTTTGAGAGTCTATGCGCCTATATCGCCGGCATGGCACAACCAGACGAGGATAAGAAGATAGCTTACACAGAGAAGCTAGCCTTTCGTATCCGTGAACAGATTGGGTGTAGTTGAGTACCCTACATATGCTGATGCCAAGAATGCCGCTATGAAGGCGGAGCGCCTGATTGAGGAGTGTACACGTATTGCCACTAGGAGTGGGAAGAGGCCTCCAAGCAAGTGGCATCAGACTCCTAATCCCAAGAGGGGTAGGCATGATGTGCAGCCATGACCACTACGCTCGATACTTGGACCAGGTATAGTGGCACGGACAGAAGACCGCGGTGGTGCTAGGGATCCATGTCGGAGATGTGGTAGGTAACACCCGGGGGAGTGTAGAGCTGGAGCTATTCCGACTTGTTACGCTTGTGGGGAAAGGGACATAAGAGATCAGAGTGTCCTACCCAGGCTACTGTTGCACGAGGCACACCTCAGGCTACTGCCATGCCTCGTTAGATCACTACTGGTGCTGGTGGTAGGGTGTCGCCAGTACCTCACAAAACAATGGGAAAGGAGTTGCAGGACCTTCGGATGGACCCAGAGTTGGGATGCCCAGGGCTTATGCTATGACCAGAGATGAGACTGCCACCAGTCCAGAGGTAGTCACAGGTTTGATTCTTCTTGGTCACAAATGTGTTTCTGTTATTTGATCTTGGAGCTTCTTATTCCTTTGTATCATGTGCATGTGCATCATCATTGTCTGCACATTTTTCTACCTTTACTTTTGCGATTGTTGTGTATTTGCCTTCTGGGGATACTTTGTCGGGTAGCCAGATGCTTAGGAGGTGCACATTGGTGATCTCTCTGACAGAGAGTTTGTTGCTGACCTGATTGTGATCGATATTCACAAATTTGAAATGATTTTGGGGATGGATTGGTTATCCACCTATCGGGCAACCATGATTTGTCATGAGAAGAAGGTCAAACTGAAGTTGCCTTCCGGAGAGGAGGTGACATTCCAGGGAGACCGACGTAGATTACCCCCTTATGTCATTTCGACTATGATAGCGAGGAGGATATTGCTTGACAGGTGTGAGACGTATTTGGCACACATCTATGATCTCATAGACAACCGCTAGCACTAGAGGATTTACCTGTAGTTCGGGATTTTCTAGATATGTTTCCCGAGACTTTACTAGGCTTACCTCCGAGGAGAGAGATTGATTTTGAGATCGAGCTTATTCCAGGGACCGCTTCTATCTCCATTCCACCATATAGGATGGCACTTGTGGAATTGGAGGAGTTGAATAAATAGTTGCAGGAGCTGTTGGATTTGGGGTATATTTGACCCAGTGTGTCACCTTGGGGAGCGCCGGTGCTATTCGTGAAAAAGGATGGTTCGATGCGGATGTATATTGACTATTGGTAGTTGAACAAAGTCACGATTAAGAATAACTGCCTGCTCCCGAGGATTTATGATATGTTTGATCAGTTGAGAGGTGCGAAGATGTTTTCAAAGATAGATTTGCGATCCAGCTACAATCAGTTGCGGATCAAGGAGGATGATGTGAGGAAAACAACATTTCGCACCAGATATGGCCACTATGAGTTCTTGGTCATGCCATTTCGGCTGAGGAACGCACCTGTTGCATTCATGGACTTGATGAACAGAGTGTTCAGAGAGTATTTTGATGTGTTCGTCATAGTCATTATTGATGACATACTCATCTATTCTCCTAGTGTTGAGGACCACGAGAGGCACTTGCGAGCAGTTCTTGAGATACTTCGAAAGAAACGGCTTTATGCTAAATTTTCGAAGTCTGAGTTTTTGATAGATCGAGTTGTCTTTTTGGGACATGTGATATCTGCGGATGGAGTGCTTGTTGATCCATCCAAGATAGAATCCATCGTCAAATGGGAGGCCTCGAGGAATACCAAGGAGATTCACAGTTTCCTTAGACTTGCCGGGTATTACAGGAGATTTGTAGAGGGCTTTTCCACTATAGCAGGACCCCTAACACAACTGCTGAGGAAAAAATGTCAAGTTTGTTTGGACAGACACATGTGAGCGCAACTTTCAGGAGATGAAGAGTCGATTGATATCTGCTCCGAGTTTGACCTTACTTGAGGGTAGAGAGAGTTTTGTGATATATAGTAATGCTTCATGCTAGGGTCTTGGATGTGTGTTGATGCAGCATGGGAAGGTAGTT
>LTAE01014082.1:0-11795 GCA_001647135.1 Pontederia paniculata | reverse complement strand
TCTTGATCACAGCAGGAAGAAGATCACTTGTTCACGATCTAGAGTACCACGGTCTGACGAAGTTTGGACAGCACCTGTACGTCAAAAGCGACGAACCCGACTCTATGGCGGTGGACTTCTTCTTATAGGAATCCACCGAGTCGGTTTCGAAAACTTCCGGCAACCGCTCTTAGCGGTTACTTGCACTACCCATGCATATGCATGCATGGGTGTATGCAACTGCTCCATGCGGTTGCATTTGCTGGCAACCACATGGAGCGGTTAAGCCCATAAGTGCGTTTACGTCCAACAGTATGGTTTTGGTGTGAACGACACAATCTGTCCTCTGTTGTCAGGGTGATATCAAAATATGCATTTGACCCGTACATAGTACCAGAGCACTCTCACAGCTCGCCTCAATTGTCGGAGACCATTTTAAACTACAACTTCCTTGTAATACGGATATCATGTATCTATTGTAGCTAAAAGTTACGAAAAATAGGAGAGAGAAAGATACTTTTAATAGGGATATGTCCTCCGACGATTAGAGTTATTTTTTTATTATGAAAAAATAACATATAATATAATATATAGAATAACTCAAATCTTAAGAAATTTATATATGAACTCCCAATACAAAATAGGAAACATAAGTCCTGAGACTCTCTAAATTTCGAGGCTTCGTCCCCGAGCCCCCGCAAGAAGGATTCCCTAAGGTTCGCTGATCGGACAATGAGACTTTTGTATGGGACGAGCGACTTCGCCGTCCCAATTATTCGAACGGATGTGATGCGCTGAGATCATATTAGTTTCCACAATTAATATCATATTCAAGGAATGCTGAATTGTAAGTACAAGTTGAGTTATGATATCAGAGCATGAAATCATAAATCACGTTGATACTGCCACTTCCAGAGCTTGAAAGAATTCTTCAGCAACTGTTCGATGCTAAACCATAAATCAGATTATTTACTAATTTTGGTGGAAGCTCTTTACCACAACTGGTGTCGTGGTGTAGTTGGTTATCACGTCAGTCTAACACACTGAAGGTCTCCGGTTCGAGTCCGGGCGACGCCATTCAAAATTTTATTAAAAAATGTTTTTTTTCCTACTTAAAAATCAGATGTGATTGGTGGTGGCTGTCGGCTAGTTACTTTAAATCACAGTGCACATGAAGATGGGACCAACATTCACTGGATCAACTTGTGCCGACACTCCAAATAAAGTCTCAGTTTTGTAACCAAAGGAGAATAGTAATCCAAGTAGTAGTAGGTAAAACAAAATAAGACTTGGAGGATGAACTGGTTTATTATACTCGAGTTTACTTAGGTATGTGCTAGAGGTTGTTTCTCATAGAGTTTTTCAACCAGTTACAACATTCCAAAAAATTCATGATCTGAGAATGAAACAGTCAGCTCGGATTAACTTTTACCGCATTCACGAGCAAAAAATATATTGCAAAATTTAGTCGTGCCTTCTTCAGAATTGAATTGAATTGATATTACAACTGAGTTGTCCACAAGTAATGGGCAGAAACAAAAATGATAAGAGGTAATCGTGTGACATGTTTTTAGTGGGAGGTTGGATGCAGTTTCCACAAGGTCTTGGTTGCTACAAGAATTTTCTCGCTGCCATGCGATTCTGGCTCAGGTTCATGCACCTGGACGTTCCACCGGATAGCATGAGCAATTCGGGCCACTTGATCGATGACTTCTGGTGAATCTCTCACCACTGCGTTTCCTCCGGGACGCAAAATGCGATCCATCTCCACCATCAAATCAACAAGGTGACATCTGCGCAAAAAATCAAAAGTGATGCTATCGCAATCCATAACAAAAGTGAAGGGAAGAAATTGTTCACAATGTTAAAGTGTGTTGGACACTGGAGTAAATTCTCAATTGCAAAAATGTTGCAAAACTCTTCCCATAATATGCATGTCAAACATAAAAAATGTAATTATCTCATGAGCTACATGAGCACAGATATGAAAATAAAAGGTTTTTGATCTGGTAAAGATAAGGAACTAACTAGTGCCCCAAAATATCACCACACAATAAATTTTAACAATTTTGAAAACATTAACAATGTGAATAAGCAAAAAAAAATTATATTCATCAGCATACAAAATTTTTTTATAAAAGTGATAGTAATCCAAAGCTGGAACTACCAATAAAATAATACAAAGCTGATAGTAACCGTCACATTATTGGGTTAACAATAAAAGGATAGCCCCTGTCAAACAAAAAGTTAATAATAAAAGGATTATTCTGATAGTGCAATTGATCACTATGGAGGTTGTAAAGCTTTGAAGATCCTTAAATGTAGTTAAACAGATAGCCAAAATCATAACAATTCCAAAGACAATATCACATTTCACATACCTGCTTTTACTTGAGGTTGGATTGCTAATCAAGGAGTTTATTTCTGAAACATGAATTAGATCATATGTCCGAGGATAAGTAGAGAAAGCTTCACACCTAGCAACAAAAACGAAACATAAGAAAAATCAAAGATACAAGATTTACATTTCATAAAAGATTTTAGATGATGAAGGCCAACAATGAGAAATATTCATCCTTGGTCAACCAAAAGAGATACAGAATCATATATCGATATTTTTGAAATCATTATTAATAATATCAAGGAAATTAATAGAGGACCATTTCTCTTCCCATCTGAAAGGAATTTTTAAGAATATGGAGATATCTGCAGCCTACATATATCCTTCACCCTTAAGTACATTAAAACTATCCATGGAAGGATCATTTATTTTTCAGAGAGTCAAGGGTAGTTTTACATAAACTGTTATTGCCAATTTAATTATAAATGGAAGTAGGTTATAAGAATACTAAATGCTTACCAATCATGATAAACACCAATCAAACCACGGTCATAAATAACACCAAGGGTCAATGGTTTTCTAGCTGGTACAACATTCATAACCCAAACTGGGTCAGAATTTAATGCTGCAGCAAAACCCCCAAAGAAGGCATTCATGTCCATAACATTGCGAATATGTGAAGTCCCTAGCTTCAGACCTAGTGATTTCTTGTAATACGCCACTCTTCTTCCCCAACGCCGATTGTCAACTTCAAATACGTTATCCCCATTTTTCATGAGTGTGACCCTTGCAGGAGATTTGGACAACCTCTCTGGCCATTTAGGAATGCTTCCAAGCGCTAATTCGCCAGCAAGGGGGACATTGCTGACACACTTCTTCAGCTTATGGTACCTGTAAGAAAAATATTCAGCATCAAGAGAGTACACCACGATGAACAACTAGGTATTCAATGATTATATCTGCTCACAGATGGTAAACAAAATAAACTCAGGACATTATCTACTGAGTTTACCATGCTTCATTGGGATCATCATTGTCGCTACATAGATCAAGCCTAAAGTCATTTTGGTTTGGTAGACACGAGGTACCAGAAGGTTTCTTCCAAATCGCTGTGTTACCATCCACAGCAATAAGATCATAACACAATGCATGTGTCATAGCCTGGAGTTCTGCCCACTCTTTGTCCTGTTTAGCCCACCGCACAGGTGGACCAGATATAACCAAGTATCCCTCTGGACGAAGTAGACGGTCCACTTCAATAAGATAAGTCCCATCTGCATCCCATTCATTAGGTCAGAACACACATATGAAAGGTAAAGTGTATGGTGCATAATAAGTCAGTGATGTAGGACTCACTATGGGCAGTATAGGGGATTAAACAACGAGAACAATGGACCAGGTCAAACGAATAAGCAGGGAATGGGAGCCGACGGGTGCCCAACATTGCAACAAATGCAGGTATTCCTCTTTCCAATGCAAATTGTATCTGTGCCTTATGTGAGTCCCTTGGAGCAAAGGAAAGTGCCATGACCTTCTCACCAAGAAGAAATCCCCCAAAGCTAGCTACCTTCGTTAATAAGTAAATCAGGTGTTTAAAGTTTGAAGATAAGGCAAAATGAAGAAGGCAAGCAAAGAAGATTAGCAACTACAAAATGACCTCTTACCCCACATCCCATATCCAGGGCTGTTCTTATAACACCCTTTTTAATAGGTATACGTTCACTAAGCTTTGCTATGTACTGTTCAGCTCCATCTGGAAACATAGTACCACCACCTGGAAAGATGAAGTGTGGTCCTTCAACTTTCATCCATCCCTGATGACCTTTTCTCTCTGCAATTTTACCATATGGCATGTTATTGTGCCATATCTGCATGCAAAAATAGTTGTTCTTTATGAAGTAGATTTGAAGCATGCAAAAATGATACATAAACAGAAAATATCAAGTTTTTAAAGATGATGGCTCTCCCAAAATCAATTGACTAATCACAAAGAGAGATGGAGACATCATAATGATTTTCTCCAAAATTGCATTTTTTTCAGGGAACAAAACTGCATCTGAAAAAGAATGACAAGTTGACAACTCATTGATGGAAAACAGATAACTGAGAAAAAAATAAGTGAAAGAAAATATGCTTCGTTTACTCAAGAGTAATCATGTTACAATTACTAAAATAGACAAATGAAATCAAAATATAATTACTTGGAGAAGAAATAAAAGAAATTAGAAGAAGCAATTAAATGGGCAAATAACACAGTAAATTCCGAGACAAAGGTTATAAAACTGCATTTAGATGACACATCCATTTTATAGGTATCAACCATTGTCACCATTTTCTCAAATTTCACTTCTATCATTAATATGATCAGATGGACCATTTGCTCGTTCAAGAAGCAACAACAAAGCATCCTTTCAAAGCCTTCTACAGAAATGCCTGACAGAGAAAAGGACATTGCGGTCCACAAATCATGACATGTATATACTAAGAACAATACATTAAAAAAAACTCACTTTAGACTACAAAAACACTAAAAGGACTGCAAATTTGGCATATTGGCGGTAGGTGATTCCTCCAAAGGTCCAACAAAAGAGGTGTTAAAGAAAGCTAAATGAATTAGAAGCAGCACATAAATAAATGGGGCTCATCATATCTACAAGTTCATGTAGAGTTGTTGCGACGCCACCAGAATATTGGGCAATCATGTTCATCAGATGTCACAATAAAGAAGAACTTCTTGTTTATCCGACATCCATCTACGGAACAATGCTATATAAGATTCGTATCACTTCTTCATAATCGGATCCAAAATTTTTAAGCGGCAAATTATCGAATACCTTGTGGAGACTCTCAGGCCACTGCACAGGCGTGCGGTAGCCCTTGGGCGGTGGCACGAGGCAGAGCGGCGAATCCTCCGGCAGCGGGCAGTGGCGCTCGCGGTAGAAGTTCATGTCCCTGCTAAGCTGGCTGTTGCGGCGGGGGTCCTCGCAGGGCATGTAGTCGACCTCCTCAGCCGAGCAGGCGTCGATGAGACTGCCGCCGGCACCGCCTCGGCTCCCGCCGCCCAAGGCGGCGAGGGACGAAGGGGAGTCGAAGATGGCAAGGATGCGCTCACGTTGGCGGGGGTCGGAGGGGGAGGAGCGGGCGAGGGCGCGGNTGATGTCTCCTTTTTAACTTTGGGAGTGGAAGTGAAGTGGAAATTTGGAGATCTGCTTCTCAGCAAAGATGAAGAAAACAGTTACAATGGAGAGAGAGAGAGAGAGAGAGAGAGAGAGAGAGAGAGAGAGAGAGAGAGATCTTTGTGTGTCTGAGAGAGTGAGTTTTTTTTTTTTTAAAAATTTAAATATCACATTTTAGTATAATATATGTTAATTTTATATTTTAAAATATATTTTTAATTTATTAATTGTTCTTATAAATTTGCTCATTTTAGGACATCTAATTAAAATTATTAAATATGCTATTAACAATTTTAAAGTTTAATCTTATAGGAATCATAATACTTTTATATTATATTTTTAACATTTTCTTTTATTTGTGGAGACAACTTTGTCTTAATTCAAAATTCTAAAATATGGACAACTAAGGAAGAAATAGATTCTTAATATAAAATTTGAACGCATCATCTAATTTGATAAAAATGAATATAAATCACTTTGTTGTAACCCGACAAATATATGGTCGAGAAAGACTTCTTAAAAGTTTTGAAACAAAGAATACTTTTTTTATTTCTAGGGATGGATTTTCCAATTCTCAATATACCGAAATTTTAAAATAAAAGATCACTTAAGAAAACTTAACAAGTAATTTCTCTTACGTCGATCTAAATATACAAGTAATTCAAGTTTGAAGTATTTTAGTGTACAAGTGATGTGGTTTGTTTTATGATAACTACATTCTCCTTTAATTGAACTATTTAGATGGTTTTACAACTTGATGTTATTGTTATGATGGCAGCACCAAATTTAGGATTTGATAAATAGCCAGAGTAAGATTCACTGTTCAAGTTTGATTAAATTAAACTTAAGTGATGTAAAAAATGGTGTACCAAAAGGAGGGAGACAGTGCGTTAATGTTGTTTCATGGTAAGTAATAAATATATGCCTGGCACTAATGAAAACTTTACTGTCATCATAACTGCAAAAATGGCTTGTTTCCTTTTTCATGTGACGATGGCAAAATTGAGAATGCAAAAAATTAGAAAATTTAAGCCTCAACTATCACAAGAAACTTGCGGCCTTTAATCGACCAAGCAATTCAAGTATATTAAGACCACTTCATTTGATCTTTCCTCCCTAAATAAACTTAATACATACATAATATGTAGATCTTATATAGGAAATCTAGATGTACTCCTCGAGCCAAAAGAGATTTATACATGCATTTGTCGCTGCCGTCTTTGTGTTCCACTTTTCCTTCGATTCAAACACCAATGAATCGTACAAAAACCTCCCCGTCCACTTGTATTTGTTCTCCATAATCAAAACCACCAAGTCATTGCAGGACTCAGGCATTGCAGCTCCCTCGTCACTGGGCGTTCCTTGCAAAACTACGACGAGTACGTCTCCTAGACTTCCACGAATGGCTTTCATATGCATGGCAATGCCCCCCGTCCTTTTCCTTCCACGACTCACAGGGGGCAGCTACATCACATACATAACAAAAACACTGCACCAACAAACAAGAACACAGTGTTACGAGGATAAAAATCACAGATAAAGGTGGTAATAGGTAAAAGATGTATAAAAAAAGAACAGCAAAGTAATGACAAGGAAAAGGAAAACAAAAGCAGTCGGCTCCGAATCAGAAGTAGACAAGTGCTTAGGGTACAACAAGTACATGGATGTCAAGTTAACATATCATCAAAGACAAACAACTAATGTAGCTGAGATTCATACCATTGCAGGCGCCTGATCTAAATGTATGCACACAATGGATCATTGGTCTACCACAGTAGTGCCAGAATGCGACTATTGCCATTTGCTGATCTACATGCGAAGTGAATGAAAAAGGAGAGAGAATTGTTGCGATTAGGGGCGCGTCTACTCCACCAGGGTCCACCATTGCCGTGCTGTTGCCACGTCTTCCAAGACTAACAACTAATGTAGCTGAAATTCATACCATTGCAGGCGCCTGATCTAAATGTATGCACACAATGAATCATTGGTCTACCACAATAGTTCCAGAATGTGACTATTGTTAGTTGCAGCTCTATATGCAAAGGAGATTAAATGTAGTAGTAACTGTATGTCAGGCCCTATTGGGGGTCAACAATATGCTAGTCCTTCCTGTTTGACATCTTTTTCTTGAGTGCAATAGGATATCTAAATCACCTGTTTGACATCTTTGAAGATTAATGTACTTATAAAATACAAGGAATATAATATAATTGATACCTGTCGAACATCTTTATATCCAAAAAAATATGGTTCATTTTCAGCTACCTATTTATAGACCAATTTCAAAAGTACTTCCTGAGTTCTGAATAACAGGACATAAAGAGAGTGTAAGTAGTTCCGAACCCAAAGTAAAGTCATTTTCACCTTAAGGCAGCAGCTCTCATGTGATGTCTTGTTGAATGGATATTTAACGCACAGATGCCTTGAATGGGGATAGTCTCTGCAAGCTACCTGCAATGACAATTTCATAACATTACCTAAGCATGTACATATGCATTCATATCATTTAACAGTCACCGAGAAAATATTGGAAAGTCTTGGTTAAATCCTGCACAAGCTAGTTAAGTTGTGTGACATATTGAGCATTCCATTCATCTATCACTCCTACAAATTGCAAACTGAATACAAATTATAAGAAATAAGAAATTTGATAAAATCATAGGGACACAACAAATTTAATAATCTCACAGACTTAACACACCTCATAGCATGTGAGTTGGTAATGTGCAGGTTCTAACTGAGGAACATAATAGTACACATTTGACCGAAGAAGATAAAAAGAAGATTTTTTTTTTTGGTAAAAAAGAAAAACTCAAGCATGTTGTCTTATTTCCTTGATTTATCTTCATTAGTTCAACAAAGGAGTACTAATTAGACTAAAGAAATCTATAAAGGATGCAATCGCTCTGAAAAATGACTAACATATTGGAACCAAAAGCAAGATACAATCTTTCAGGAAAACTTGACCTAAAACCAGATTTTTACTCGCCCTCAGCCGACAGAATTCAAACATGTGACTACATGATCCAAATAGTTCAGGACTAGGAAAAGAAGATGAAAACAGTGAAGGAGGAGCAGTAGCAGCATTACGTGGCCTCGTTCCGCGACGACGACAAGGTCATCCGGCGATTTGGGACTGGAGAGGGAGAACCTTCGCCGGGAATCAATCACCTCGTCCAAGAAGGGGTCAAACGAGAGGATGCAGCAGTCATCGTCGTCCTCCACCGCCTTCGCTTTCTTCACCTTCTTACGCCCCGACCCTGTTCGCTTCTTCTTCCTCGTCTTCCCCGTCTTGACGTCCATGGCCTCGACGCCGGCGACGGCCTCGTCCTCCGACGAGGACAAGATGAGGATCACGTCGCAGGACATGGCGATCGAGGGAAACAAATGTGACCAGTGAAGAAACCGATCGAAGAGAGTAATGCCGGATACAGAAAGATACGAAGAGCAAAAATTTGGCAGGAAATTTTTTGGAAGCAATGCGAGAAAAAGATCCCTTTTTTTTTGTTATCGTTAGTTTTTTGAAATCTCAAAGCAAGTAGATCTTAGCGCCGCCCACCAAAATTGGAAAGGGCCACTATAATGGGCCTTAAATTAGAAACCCTGATCCGCTTGTAATTATAATGGGCCGAATAAAAATTTACCTTCATACTTGTTTATCTATTTTTAAAATTAAATGATGATAACAAAGTACAAAGTACATTGTGGTATTTATTATCTTACAATAACTAATCAATCAAATACAAATAACACGTTTTTTTTATCTATTTGTATAAAGTAACAAACTATATGCAATAATAACTTTCTATATGATCTCTTAGAATAGGGGTGTTCACCGGATCGGATTGACCCGATAAACTCGACGATCTGAATCGATCCAATATCAATAAGGTCGGATCAGATCATTGATCGAGACATATCCGAACTGACTCGATTATAACTCGATCTTCAATGGTCGGGTACGGGTCTCAATTTTTCAAACTCGATCAACCCGACACAACCCGATGACCCAAACTTTTATATGTCTTTTTATTAAATTTGAACAAATTTATTCATAATAAGAATTTTATATTACTTTAAAATTAAAATATATTAAAAATGTATACTTTATATCCTTTAAAATCATCACATACCTTTAAAAAATATATTTCTTTCTTTTTTAAAATATAGTTGATATTAAATATTATAAAAAATAATTAAAAATATATATAAAAAATTTAATCGGGTAAATCGATGATCCAACTCGATCCAACCCGAATGGAGATCGAGTTGGATTAGATTCGATGACCAAATTACCATCGACCCGACCCAACTCAACCCGAACAAAATTAATTGGATTGGATCGAATTTGGATTCGGGTTGGGTCAAACCCGACTAGTGAACACTCTTATCTTAAAACATATACATATATATATATATATGATTAGACCTATAGATAGATGAGGGTGGAGTGTGACATTAGCATTATTTCATTCTTATCCTTTTTTAGAAAGAAGAGAGTGAATTTCCCAGCATTGCTAACGTACAATTCTCGGGAAGCTTCGCAAACATTTAAAGAACTATCTTTTCACACCGCCGACCTTGAGTTCTACCTCAAGTCCTTGGAAAGTACTACGCCCCACAAGAGAGAGTAGGAAAAGTGTACCGAAGAAATCAAAGTTAAGACGTTAAGACAGAAAGAGGATGAAGTCCTAAAGAATAAAAAAATTAAAATTAATAAATTGAGGATTTTGTTATACATCATTTTAATAATATTAAAAATATATTAAAGATAACATGTAGAGCTGCAAACATAATATTAAATAAAAAAAGTCGAATTTTCATGAAACCACATAATAATATAATATATAAATTATTTATTTAATTTATAATAAAGATTTTGGGTATAAAATCATGAAATATAATTATTATCTTGATGTATAAAAAAATAATTAGTAAATAATATATTTTAATATTTTATATTTAATTATTTTTACATTTGCAATGAGAATGGAGTGTGGTGTTTGCATCATTTTATTCTCATTCTTTCTAAAAATGAAGAGAGCATTGGACTTTAGTTAACATCTAGAAAAGAATAGTAATAGATTTTGATATAAAATCGTTCACTTGTATTCTTTTACCAAACGATCAACATGGAACAATGTTTATTAAATATAAATTTTCATATAATGGATCAATCTTTAATAGTAAAGTGGAAAGTGGCAATGGAAATTAAAAAAAAAGACAAAATCAGGAACAGCAAAAAAAGATGGGGTGAGAGAGGCTCGAACTCTCGACCTCAGGATAACTCAGAAGCTATGAGACCTACGCGCTAGCCAACTGCGCCACCACCCCATAAGTTGTGTGATCGCATTCTAAAATCTCCATATCGATAAATACAATAACATTGAAAATATTTTGCAAAAAATTAAAATAAGTTTTTCCATTCAATGTTTTATAATATTTAGACTTCTTCCTTCTAAAGACATCAAATTTTTCATTTTATTTTTATGAATGATGGATTTTGTAAGACATTTAACGATGTCTTAAATTATTTTATTATTAATTATCATTAAATGCTTATTTTCTATTTACTGCAAAGAAAAAAAATCAAATATCCTTCACTTTTTTATGTGAATTGCTCATGAAGAAGACTTCTGATCACCTTGCATTGTTAAAATGGTTAGACATTGCAACTACTAATAGTAAACTTTACAGATAATTTATTGGAAGTAAATTTTCACGGATTACATTGTTTGTTCAAAATGATACCTACTAATATTGGTTTACAAAGTTTAATTTTTTTTCTAGAAATGAATGAATTCATATTTTTTGTGAAATGTTACATATTTTTCCCTAAAAAAGAATACATATTTTTGAAATTGTAGCCTTTCAAGAGAAAATATAATTTTATCACCACATCAATATTGTTTTGGAAAATCCCTCCTCATCATTGTCTTATTTAGTTCCAATTCGAATCTTATATTTTTCAATTTGATTAAGTTGAACAAGATTAGTGCATATGTATTTTTTTTAGATTGGACATTCTTTTTCTTACACTATGTTTGGATTGAGGGTAATGAAAGAGAGGATAATAATTAACCTTGTTTGGATAATAATTTTTTGGAGGAAAAAAGTTAAAAATTAATCCCCTTTCCCCTCCTAACTAACTAAAAATGATTACCCCCAAATTGGAGTTGAATGGAGGGTAAAGATTTTTACCCTCCATCTCCTTCCCTCCCATTATCTTCCCCTCCCCTCCCTTCCCCTCCCCTCTTATATCCAAACATATCCTTAGGTCAATTCACTACCAAGTGTTG
>LTAE01014078.1:0-11802 GCA_001647135.1 Pontederia paniculata | reverse complement strand
CTCCTCCATATGCATTGTTTTTTATATGACCTCCATCCTCCTTCTCCTGGTCGACCGTTTATATCCTTAGGACGCCCGCTGCACACATATGATTCTTCATGATGTGTATTACGTGTGCAGTGGTCGTCCATCCTTTAGCTCAGGTCGACCGCTGTACTGAACTTGTCAATGTCCTGTTACAGAAATCAGTTCAAACAAGTTCATTAGTATAGACTGAGTTCTCTTACAAATTTGTGATCATTCAAAACAATCTTGAGATCCTAGATTCAACACCTTGATTCGTGCTAATAAGGCAGATAAAATCAATAAAGTGCATTAGTCGTATCAAGTAATAGTTTGAGGTGAGTCGAGTATCGTTCCTATGAGGATTTGAATGTTACCAATATATCTAATCCTACCAACTAAATAAGAGACAACAAAGTTTCGGAAAAATAAGAATAACAAGAAAAAGAAAAGAAAATGTTTGATGACAATGACCCCTGGACTAGGATGAGATGAGATGGAATTGAAAGAAGTTCAATTTTTCCCAAGATTTATTAAATTTTAGTTAAATCAAATCTCTAAATGGATTATGTTATACTCAAAGTCTAATGTCCTTTCCAGAATGCAACTATTTTAAACCAAATAAAGATGATCGTTTCTCTCCAAGATGTCAATCTTATTTGTTAAAATTAAGATGCATGAAAATGTATCTCCTAAACTATGAATCGTTCCTCTCTAGGATTCCTAGAACACACACCTAAAGATTTCTCTCCAAGAGGTTACTCAGATATGACATGCAATGCTTCGATTAGAAATTCAAATATCAATTTTAGAGTTTCAAAGAGAATTAAGATCTCGTTATTCTTCTCCAAGATGCAAACAAGGATTCAAAATCTGGCATTAAACACAACATTCATGTGCATATAAGTTTTGAAGAACTGACAAGTGGGCCTTTTCTTCGAAGGGTCTCTTTCGTCGCTACGAGGGGCCATTCAAGATTTTGAAGGTGGGTAAGGTGGCCTACAAGGTGGAGCTCCCGCCTCAACTCCGTCATCACCCCGTCTTCCATGTCAGCCTACTGAAGTCGTTCGTCGAAGATCCTGAAGACCCGGAGCGTGGGGTGTCAAACCGCGCTCCCCAGCCGTCCGTGAGCAGTGCTTCGAAGATGTTGAAGAAATCCTTTGTGTCCGGGGAACCCCGTGCAGGAAGGAGTACCTCGTCAAGTGGAGCGGAAGACCGGCCTCTAAAGCAAGTTGGGAGTCAGCCGAAGCACTATGGCAATTCAAGCAGAAGATTGAAGACTTCAAAGCTGCAGCGTTGGGACGTCGTTGAATCAATGAAATCGAGAGTTTAATAGATTTCTCTTACAATAAAATTAACTTTATAAAAATATATCGTAAAATTCAGCAGGAGTTCATCCTTCAACAATAGAGAAAGAAGATTATAAAGAATAATATAATTGAGAACTAAAACACCTCTGATGATGATCCTCTTCAAAATCTACAGTAGCAATATCTTCTTCTCCTTGGCTTTAGACTCTCTTCAGGCTTGAAGCTTGAACTTCCAAGCTTATTGTATAAGGCGTGTTGCATCCCTCAAAAGTGAGGTCTTCATGGAGTTCTTATATGTTTTCAGCAGATAGAAAGAGTCTTCACATGATGAACTTCGGTTTTAATAGATAGGACTCAATCCCGGGTCAAAATCTCTAAAAAAAAATAACGTAAAATGGCTTAAAAAATATAAAATTTTCATTATTCTGTGAATTGTCACGAACCTGTCACGGTTGTGATTGAAGAAAACGTAAAAAATGCATCTAGGGGTTGGGCCATAAAATGGATTTCATAGTCGTGACCGAGGGTAAATATTCACTTTTGGCTTGTCATATGCTTTGAAACGGCCTTTCACGGCCGTGAAACAGTAACCGTGATAATGTGTTTCATGGTTGTGACTTTCAATTGAGAACCTTCTTGGGCATTACTACAACGTTATGGGCTGTGAAATGGGAAATCTTATTTTTTTGGTCTATCACGACAAGGTTGTCAAACTCTCGAGTTGAACTCTTAAACTCTTACGAGTTTAGGCAAGCACAACGAGTCAAGTCTGCATAAACTCTTAAATAATTTAAACTCTTAGATTCTATTAAAAATTAATTTTAAAAATTATGTAAACTCTTAGAGTAGTTTATACGAGTTTATGATTCTATATGAATACGCACGCCTCCATATATAATAATATATTCTTAAATATTAAATATTTTGTTTAAATAACCTTATTAATAATTACGAGTGATGTTCACAAATAATATATTATGAGTTGGAATCATTGCAACTAGCTTTAGTTCATTTTTAATATTTCATTTATTTTATTAACTTAATAAATTACAAAGTTATTAGTTACTCAATAGTTATAAGTAATAGTTTTTATTTTATTGCTTTATATTTATGTCATATTAATGTAAAATATTAATTTTTATATATTTGGATCTTAAATCTGTATATAATTTCATATTATAGATGCATACTAATTATTTTATAATTTAATTTATTTGGAACATAAACTCTACGAGTTTATGATATGACTTTATGACACAAATTTACAAGAAAGAAAATGAATCTACTTAGACTCCCGAACTTAACAACCTTGACGACAATGATTGGTCTGTCATGGGCCATGATAGGCACTCAGGGATGATAGTCGAGCATTGAAATTGTGATTCTGAACTCGTTTTAGCTCCTATTTGAATGTCATTTTTTTAGTGTCATCGTTTCTTCGTCCTCCTGCCTCTTAGGTAATGAAAATAAAAATTGGGTGGTTTTCAAATTTAAAATAAATAAATACAAATAAACACATAAAATGATGCATACATTGTAGAAAGAAACAAAAAATAAACCCAACCTTGATTAGTCAATGATGGTGTCGTTGGGGCTGATGTTTATGTTATGGTCAATTGCACATGATAGGAGTATAGCACGTGTCTTATTAATCGTACCAATTTTTTATTAGTTATATTCTTCATTATTAAATAATGTAATAGAGTATATTATTTTAGCTAGACTTAATAATAAAATTTGAAAATAATGGAGGTGTTATCTACTTAATTAGATAACATCGTATTATTTATCTTATATATCATAATATGTTAAATCTACGATGGATATAAGATCTTCTCTCACTTAAAGAGTTTGTTATAAGTTATTAAATCTATCTTATATCTAAAATTTTATAATTCATAAAATAAGTTATTACCTAAGGTAGCACCTTCATTAAATCCATAAAATTTTAGTCAAAAGTTATTATTTTAGTATGCTATGTTTATAATATTGATCAGTCAATTGATTGAGTGTCGAATCAAGAAAAATATCATAACATTGAAGAAATGATTTTTTGAGAGCGCTACATTATTTATATTAAAACTATATTTCTTTATCTTTAGACCTTAAATAGCAAGTTTTGTTTCTTACGGGAGCATGGGTGCGAGCATGTTGCATGACCAACTGCTTCCAATAAAAAATAAAATCAAACAAATAATTTTATTTTGTAAATATAAAATTTTGAAAACAAAATAATGTTAGTATGATCAAAAGAACTAAGTAAAATGGGGAAAATTGAAATAAAATGATCCACATAGATCCTGCTTGATTGGTTCATTTCGTAAGTTTTCTTTGAAAAAAAATGGGAAAGATGATTTTTTTGTTGTTTTAATTTTAACCTTTCATTCCAAGAGAATTTTCTAAAACGATTAGAAAAAAACAGAAAAAAATCGTTTAATTTCTATATCTAACTGAAAATATGGTGGCAAACTTGTAACTATCATACATAAAGGAGGGTATTTTCATGTTTAGGGCCCTCTATTTAAATCGTTTTTTATTTTCATTATTTCTGCAGATGGGCCGCATAACGCGCAAGGGCTCAGGAACACACTTCTTTGTTTATTAGAAAAAAGAACTATTTTTTTTATAATGGTACCTGCCCATTTTTTGAGCAGCAACGTGAACAACAAAAGTTGACTATATAATGCATATTTTCTAACCTTAAGATATGTGCACAAATGCACATATTAATAATTGTACAGTTGGCAGCAAACTCGCTGCCTCGATAATTAGAAAATAGTAAATGGATACAACAAGACGAAACATATATTCTGTTTTCTGAAAAATGTTTGAAAATGAAATAAAAATGAGAACAGACCCTCAACTTCTCATAATTTAAAATTAAAAGAAATTTTTTAAAAAAGTTTCGATTTCGAGTTATCCGAACATAATTTTTTTTTATTAGAAATCTTATCTATCGACACAAATTAGTCGAGACTAATAATTCATGATAGTGTTGAGGCAACCCAAAAACACTATAACTTATATAGCAACTTAGAGTGAGTTAAATGTTCTCGTTTCGAATTGAACTACTAAACTCTTTTGAATACTATATATATGCTTTTAAAAACATTCTTGACCTGATCAATCTAAGATTAGGGTTAATTTTGTTGGAGCTCCATGTTTTATTATCCTGTGTGCTGCTGTTTCTGCCATTATACATTATGGAATGCTGGCCTCATGATTGACATCCTAAGGCTTTTATTTATTAATTAGCTGCGTTGATGTTTATGCATAGTCCAAGCCTACCTTCAATCTCGTAACTTTGACTTGTTACTAACGAGTTAATTATTTATATATCGATCTACGATGATGTTAGCAATGATGACAAGATGAACCCATCTTTTAAATTAATTGCAATACATCTCCTCCTCACTTGCAAACCAATGAGGGCAATGCCATTGATTCTTTCAATAAGACTATAAATTCCTTACATGTTATGACGCCGTTCAACTTATTAAAGCGTATTAGATTAACTCAACAATAAATTTGATACCATATGTCATCATACAGCATGCATATAATATATAATGTAAGTATGTTTTTTTTTTATTTGCGCGTGTGTAAATCAATCTTCCAATTGAATTAGTCAAATCCCATCAAATTTATAGTGACTAACGATTATTGGTAAGTTTGTATTTCAAAAGGAGGAATTAGTACAAAACCTATAATGATAATGTTAAGATTTTCATGCACTTTGTTAAGAAGTTCAACATGGTCTGGTCAATTTGCATTTAAATGTAAGGTACAGATTCATAATTCAAAGCGCTCACAAGTCACAATTGTTAGACCTGGTCAGTTTCGCATTCATGTGATCAGCCACATATTTCACACTGTTCATATTATCACTTTGCATATTTCAAAATGGTGGATTTTTTCTTAACGTTATTTGATATTTAATTAATCTAGTTCGATACGACGTAAAAAAAAAACTTGATAATGCCATTTTGGTTGAAAGATAATGTTAATAATGACTAGTTGAGAATTTAAGAGAATTCAGAAACATTACAAATGACTAGTCGAGAAACAAATTATAAACTTTTAATTTATTGCATATATAACATACTTTCTAAAAATTTAATAAAAAAAGTTTTTTTTTTCAAATTTAGCCTCATAATATTTTTTTTGAAAGAATATTAAGTTTGATGTGTCAATCAAGTGGATCAAGTAGATCGACCAATGTCCCATATATGATATTGTTTCTTAAAAAGAATAAAAATGTAATTGGATAAAATATAAAATTTCTGTAGATCACTAATTTTAGATAGGGTCAAATACATTATCTAAAAAATAAACGGTTTAAAAACATGTATATATTGCACTAGAAATAATCTTGTTATTACTTCGACTCATATTCCTCAAAATGTGAATCCTGCTTTAATAGCTCAGAATACAATTTTATTCTACAACAATGAAACATCTTTTTTATTCTTTCCTATATAGGGGATTTCACTTAAAAAAGAAAAAAAAAATTCATGCTAGCGAATCCGAGTTCATAATCATGAGTTCCACGATCATCTCTTTCTTCAATATGGATTTGTGCATTTATTTTTCGAATCGATCAAGGGTTTATATCAATGACTTTAAGAAATATTACATATTTGTTTTAATATGTGTTCTTTTTTTGTTTTTTTAGGTGAAAATAATATTTTCATATTTGATAACTTTTTCAAAAATGTTTTTCATATTTTTTTTTTCAAAAAAAATAGTTTGGTCTCAAATTTATATCTCATATGTACCGTCTTATTTTTTATATTTCAAATTATTGAATGATCCAATTCGAGAACAGTTGGATGATAACATAATTATTAAAAATTAACATTCTTTATTTCGATTCAACAATGTACCAATACCAATAGTATTTTTAAATTGAGTAAGTGATTGAATCTTAGCTGTAAAATAAAAGGTATTGATATTGATGTGGTCTAATTCTTTTTGGGGGAGTTAATATTGTCCTTGCCTCATTAAATTTTTTTCCAATATACAAAATTGCAGAGCTAACTAATTCCATTCATAAAAAGAGATTGAAAAAAGAATTGCATTTCCAACATGTGGACCCAAAGCAGCGTGCAGGCTGAAGGCGCAAGATGTTTGGGCCCAAGGCCTGCCAACGTGCAGACCATAAAAACGAAAACATTCTTTTCCTTTTTTTTTAAAAAAGAATCTTATAATTTATTATAGTTTCATTGTATAATAATCTAAAACCTAGTTTCGATTTCTTTTAAGAAATAATATAAAATGACCAAACCAAACAGGGCCTTATATGTCACCTGTACAGAGAGTCACAACATGAGCTTGGGCCATCATTATTATTTTTTAAATATGAGAGGTCTTAGAGATGATATGGGCTTTGTACATAAATATATATTGGCTCAACACAATATGTTAGTTTAACAATTAGTCTCTCTAGTCTCTACAGTGAAAATTGTCATACCTAGCTACAATGTAAGTAATAGCTCATGCACAGAGCTAGGAATAAATATCCAAACTTTTGGGTTAGCATTTTTCGGTGGAGAAAGCATATAGCCTTGTTCAATGTGATTAATGTGTTACATGCACGCGCATTGATGCAAATTACGAAAAGAATACTACATTTTTACTTCTTTACATAATTTCATGCAGGTAAATTAAGATTCTAATTGTAGATCAATTAGATCAAATCTTATTATTAAGGATCAAGTTCTTCCTTTCACCTTAGTTTTTGGTTATGTATGTAAGTTGATTTAACGAATTAATTATGTAACGTCCCCAAAAATACACGTCACATGATAGAATGTTCTTTTGGAGATATTACGAGCTCACTACCTTTGGCTTTACTTTAACTGATCAACATAATAGACACATTAGATAAAAACCCGTATTTTAAACTAAAACATCTTTTCAACTAAAGAAATAAAAAATATTTACATAAGTTCAAAGAAAAAACCATAATCAATCACTAAATCCAAATGAAAGTCATCAACTAATTAAAGTTCTTTATCCTCTACTACATGACATTATGACTCAACCATGACCTATTCTGTGTGCACAACAGACGATCACAAACAATATCATCACATGCGCCATTGACACCTTTTCAGACTCCGGATTACCTATAGAATTGAATTCGCAGGGGAGATATCTTCCCGTGAGCTATGACGCCCAAATATGTAATGATCATATAAGGGTTTCAATAATAAGGAATTAACATGTTATTGGATAAATTCTTTCGTATGTGATATCAATAGTAAAGTCAATTAGGGAATATGTGAAAAGCATTAGTTCTTGCTTTCTTTAAATCTTCATTCTTAACAATCTTTCATGTCTTTCTTTTTAGTGTCGTTACTCATCAATGACAAGAACATCACTTGCATCCATGTTCTATGATACTCATTATTTTTGTGTACAGTATGTTCAAGCCCAATTTATTCTTCAATTTATACTTCTTTTCTATTTATCTTATCTTAAGTCATCTTTTTTTTCAATCAATAATGAGCATTTACTAGTGCATAGAAGATTTTGATAAACCCTTGCACCACTATGGCTAGTTAGGTCATGAGGTCTCTCTTCAACCCAAATAAACTCCATTGTCGTAGTCAATAAGGGACTCAGTTGTCCCCGAAGGAATTCAGTTAGCCCACATTTGAGATCTGTGTTAATAGTAGGAATAAATTTCTCAGTTCATCGACGATCATTCTTTTCATGCATAAATTCAATCACAACAATTAACATATTTTAACTCTTATTATTAGATATGCTAAGTTCTCGTTAAAATCTTCTAGTTGCATTCTAAGCCTCAACCCAAATAACAAAAAAACCTAGTGGCATACATGTAATTTTGTGAACTAACAAGTTAATTTCATTTTTTTCACAGGGCTGAATAATAAATAAAATAAAATATATAATTTTCGATCAGTCATTCGATGCGTGACGAATCAATTTTATCTCGTCTCCTTCGTTATCTCCATCTCTATATCGTTGATGCTGGTGCCAGAGGAGTTGTCGTAAATGTTTTCACTGCCAAACACGCTATCACGAGAGCAAAAATTGACAATCAACATGTACGACGGTGATGAGCTTGACAAGGCGAGCATATCTATACCAACATCGAGAGATTTCTCTGAGATTTCACGGCTCAGAGGCGCCCACATTTGCCGAAGCACAAGGAAGGAATTTTGTGACTTCCGAGCTCATTCTTCGTGGCATCTCTCTGGTAAGTTAGTGCATCGATTCAAAACATCTGTGAGCACTTCCTGATGAGATTTAATTGACTTTTGACCACGTATTGGAGAACACCTTTACTTTATTTTTCATATTCACATTGAATCGTTTTGAGAGTTCGTCGGCGCTGGAGTTGAGGAAGATGACCGCGCCCGATATGACTTCTTCTGCATCATCCAGTGAGCGCCAGATTATTAGTAACCACAAAACCCTCTCCCATTTGTTCTGATGCTTTCGATTGATGTCATAGCCTAGTTTTTGGTACGCTATCGCCGAATGCCAAAGGAGAATGACGTCGAGGCCAGTGCACACCATCTAGTTGAAGCATCACCAAAGGAGAACATCAATACTAAGGACTTTAATTGATAAGGATTAATAGTAGTAATTATTATGGAATATAAATAAATAAGATATGGTTAATGCTGATTTGATTATGGTATGTGTGATTAAATATGGTAAAGGACTGTTATTAATTGAAAGTGTTAAACATATTTGTTTTTATGAAAAGGTCATACTAAATCAAAGTTAACAACCATTAGATTAGCTAATTAAATCTGAGTTGATGGGTGTTAATAAGTAAAATGGATCAATATGGTGTGGTGATGAAATCATGGGTAAAGATAAATAATTTTATCTTCAAATGCTAATCACGATTATGTACATATATATATATTTATATATATATATATACAATTTGTTGTGGGAAGGCCATATGTGTTATGGAGAATAAGTGAGGAATTATGAGCTAAAAATTGGGAATAATTGATAGTGATAAAAGTTTGAATAAATTTCAGTTATGTAAGTGTTGATTCAAAAATAATTATGAAAGAAGAGATGGCTCAAATACATCATAGTTATCCTTAGGACATGATGCATAACCGTTAGTGATACGAGTTCTGGAATTATTTAGTATAACTAGTACCACTTACTAAACTCGAAAGAGCTAAGATTGATTATTTGATTTAATTAATAGTTACAATCATGATATATAATTAAAATAGTTGAATTCAAATATATGAACGATTATTGCATAAATATGAAACTTACAAATAATAAAGATATATTGATTGAGTCGATTGCGAGGTTAATGCACAAATGTATAGTTTAAGTGTGTAATTATATATAAGAGACACTAATAGAACTTAATCATATATTGGATTAGGTTCTCCTATCATAGGTTGCCCAGACGAGGGAGACTCCACGAGGTACAACGATACCAAGGTAAGTGGATTTTCATAAATCTATATATAATCACCTCATTAGTGGTTCAATTAAATCATTTTTTAGCTCATGTAATTAAGTATATTAATTAATAATGTAATTGTCTTTTGAGCTACTGTCATGATATGTGGGATTCAGTTTTTCGATATTTTTATGAATTTTGTTGTATGATTTCTATGGATTCAGAAATTGTGATGTTATTTTCCTATCCCAAGTTCTTCGAATGTATGCTCTTGTGATTGTTATGAATCTTGCATTGAAATCTATATTCTTTTAAAATATGAATTAATATCCTAAATGGTATTATGGCATCATCATGCATTGACATTAACGCATGCATGGTGGCTCGCATGGGGGCGAGGGGTGGCTCTCGGTTAGAGAGATGATGATGATGATGATGATGATGATGATGCTTCGTGGTTAGCGAGGGTGGCTCTCGGTTAGAGAGATGATGATGATGCTTGTGGTTAGCGAGATACTCTAGATTAGAGAGGTAGTAATAATGCTTGCGGTTAGCAAGGTGCTCTCGATTAGAGAGGTGATAATGATGCTCACGGTTAGCGAGGTGATGATGATGCTCACGGTTAGCGAGCTGATGATGAAGCTCACGGTTAGCGAGGTGCTCTCGACTAGAGAGGTAACAATGATGTTCTCGATTCACGAGGCGATGATGGTGACTCACAAGAGGTGAGGAGATGCATGACACATAGATATAGATCATGCATATCATGTTTCACTTTGCATATGATTTGCAAGTTATTTTTCTATAAAATATGCTACGTATGATACAAACTCATGCTTGATATTTGATGTTGGATTATATGATTGGTTTTTCCTTGGATTAGTTTTTCGAATGGTTTTATGATTTGTGGAATCGTATTCCTTATTGAGCTCGTTATGCTCATCCTTCTATTTCATATTTTTTATAAGTGAGGAGCAGGAGATACTCCTCGGAGATTGATGATTGCTTTGCATACTCACAAGGCTATAAAAGGGCTAATAATTATGTTTATGTGTGTGAGAGATGGGAGAAGATGCTTATAGATGTCATTTCCTTTTCGTTGTTACTAAATATTAGACTTTAGCATTTTTTTAAACCTTGTGCCCATTTATTTGATGATATGTCAAAGTGTTTTAAAACTCCTCTCGGGCATTTGACCCATTTGCTTTTGATATATTTCAATTTAGTTTGGATATATGATTCATACTTGGCCCATTTCTTATACGTATATGACTCCCGGATGTATTTTTAGCAAAGGTCATGCCAAAGTTTTTGACAAATTATAGTGCTAGTTTTTATTTTGAATCGTTGGTTGTTATAGTTCTTAAAGAGTTAATGAAGTTACTTCTTGAGTTCATGCATTTCTGCTGGTACCATACGATACATTGCCTTGGAGATTAGAGTTGTCCTAAGAAGGAGCTCGATGCAGAAGTCAATATCCCTATGTGGCGGCAATCTGAAGATATCTTCTGGGAAGACGTCTAAGAAATCTCGAACAACTTCCAACTGCTTTGGATCCTTTCCGAAGGGCTTAATGCTGATTACATAAGTGTCCTCTGCAATATTTCTTACGCATTTGACGGGCTTGCATTGCTGACACAATCACTTCTCTCATATGATGGAATGTCTCTAATTGTTATTCATGAACCATTAAATGTCGATGATGATCTTCTTCTTCTTTCATAGTAGCCATCATCATTATTGAATCTAGGATCTCGAGAATGTTTTGAATGATCAAAAATTTGTAAGTGAACTCAATATGTACTAATGAACTTGTTTAAGCTGATTTCTGTAACAAGATATAGACAAGTTCAGTACAGCGGTCGACATGAGCTACAGGAATGGACGACCACTGCACACGTAATACACATCATGAAGAACCATATGTGTGCAGTGGGCGTCCTAAGGATATAAGCGATCGACCAGTAGCAGGAGGAGGAGGTCATATGAGCATAAGTGGAACACATACGGTTGACCAAAGATATGGAGAGGTCGACCAGTATAAGAATATAATGTATATGGGGGAGG
>LTAE01014076.1:0-11803 GCA_001647135.1 Pontederia paniculata | reverse complement strand
ATGTTTCTGTAATTCTTCCTTAATATGTTTTCATTTTCTTATTAGTTAGTTAGAGTCTTTGCAGTATTATTTAGTTACAATAATATCATAATTATTTAGTAGTTAATATTTTATTAAAAATAATATAAGTACTAATTATACTATTAGAAAGATGTTAATTTTCATAATTAAAATTAGCACTAATATTTTATCATTATTGAACTCAATAATTAGAAGTATATATTTAATTGGTTATTTATAATTAATAATTTCAATAGATACCAAATTACATTTAATAAAAAAATTACTTATTTATTTTTTATATCAATCAAATGCTATTTAGTTTGATAATTGAAATATCAATTAATTAATCACCCTTATTTTTTTTTATTCTTACTCGTTCTCATAATTCGTAATACGACATGGAAACTAATTCATGATCGGAAACGAGCTCACCATTTCGGAGCTCCTTATTCTTCTATATGAGTACACATTTACGTAGCATCTTGATCCAAACCGTTGATCTTTCTAGTAATTTTTCTAAGCCGTAGATTGTACCAACGAATCTCCGCCGGAGATATGTTTTATCGATTAGATTTTTCTGGTTGATTAAATCCCAACTGTAGATCTATGTCCTGTTTAATATCAATCGTAGATCTATCTTTAAATCTCCTTTTAATCTGAACCATATATGTGCTTTAGGTTGATTGCGTCTCAGCTGTTAATTCATCATATTCATAAAAGGGTATTAAATTTTTGGACCTATCTATGCCCTGCTGAGTTTAGCCCACATAAGTTGATAAACAATAATTTATATGCCCATGAGACTTGAAGGTCGTAACTATTTAGGAAAATAAATAGTAGAATTATCAAATATCTTAGTATTAATATTTCGACTGTTATCAATACTAAAATAATGGGAAATATTAATTAGCTAGTTATTACTTATTATCACTGCATTATTTGTTTCGTCCAGAGCTTTTTACCATTTCTTTTTTAAATTATTAAAACTGTTATTTTGTTAATTGCTTAATTGGTAAATTCATTAGAAATTGTCATTAATTTAGAATTTATTATTTTTCAGGTATAAAGATGCTTATTTCNTTAAATTATTAAAACTGTTATTTTGTTAATTGCTTAATTGGTAAATTCATTAGAAATTGTCATTAATTTAGAATTTATTATTTTTCAGGTATAAAGATGCTTATTTCATTTTATATATTAGTGTTAACACACTAGTTTTCATTCGTTGCTATTCGGTATATCCAAATTATCATCTTCAGACATTTTTTTTCATCCGTTATCTAATTGATTGAGTTTAGAACCAAGTTAATATTTATCCATATTACTCTCGACAACATATTTGAAATATTTATTAGCAAAATATTTTTGTTTTCTTTTATTTTTGGCAATTTATTTCACGGCACATCTTTTTACTATATTTTTTATACTGTGGCGTTTATAAATATTAAATTTTGATACAGTAAAATATTCATATATAATTTTGACGTATTCACTGAATCTAGTTACATTTCATTTTTTATAAAATATAATTATGTAATATTTCAAATAACATATAATAGATATTTGTATCGGTTGAACGAAAGATGACTTTTTGAATCTATATTTGCAAATTTTGTAAAAGTTATTCCATCAGTTTTATATTGATTTTATTATTGTAGAACTTATCTGTTTCAAATATTTCTTTCCAAGTGTATTTACTATGAAAGTAAACTTAAATTAAAATTTGTGACACCGAAACTTTGACGAAAATATCTTAAAAAATCATTCGCAATGAACGTTGAGGTGTAAACTAAGACGTGTGATGTCGGAATGTTCAATATAGATGATATATGAGAATTTGGATGGTGCCATTGACTCCGTTATGTTTAAAATTTTCAAGGTAACCTTGTAACGTTTCCAAATGTACACTTACTATGTGGCAGAATATCTCTTGAAATCGCTGCTACGAGTCTATATGTTAAATTTGATATTTGGCTAATTCACATGATAGATAAGTCAATATTATAATCATAATAATGACATTATGTTATATGTAAATCACTTTATCATGAACATCATAATATTATCATTGCGCCATCCAAGGATGGAAGGTTCCACGAGTGCGCGTGCACTCACTGAAACTTATAAATAGATTGTAGCGATAATTTGTTTATATGTTTATCCTAGCTCAGTAGTCAGTGTCAAGTTTGTTAAGTTCGAGAGTCTAAGTAGACTCGTTTTCTTTCTTTTAAATTCGTATCGTGAAGTCGTATCGTGAACTCGTAGAGTTTATGTTCCAAATAAATTAAATTCTAAAATAATTAATATGCATCCATAATATGAAATTATATGCATATTTAAGATTCAAATATATAAAAATTAATATTTTACATTAATATGACATACATATAAAGCAATAAAAGAACTATATATTACTTCTAACTATTGAGTAACTAAGAATTTTGCAATTTATTAAGTTAAAAAAGTAATGAAAGATTAAAAATGAACTAAAGTTGGTTGGAATAATTTTAACTCATAATACATTATTTGTGAATATCACTGGTAATTATTGATAAGTTAGTTAAACAAAATATTTAAAATTTAAGAATATTTTGTTATATAAAATGTGGAGGCGTATGTATTCATATAGAATCGTAAACTCGTATAAAATCGTATAAATTCTATTAGAGTCTATAAGAGTTTACATAATTTTTTAAATTAATTTTTCAGTAGAATCTAAGAATCTAAATCATTTAAGAGTTTATACCGAGTTGACTCGTTTTGTTTGCATGAACTCTTAAACTCGTAAGTCTGACTCGAGAGTTTGACAACCTTGGTTAGTGTGTATTCGTCTTCTAAGAAGGTCGAGGTTCGTATATCCTAATATCACCATTTTCTTAAAATTATCAACTAATGATTTTCATCCTCTTAGCTTCTCCCAATATTTTTAATTTTATCAATTTATGCATCTCTTTTATCCAAAAATATTAATATGATCATTTTTTTCAAATAAATTATTATGTTTTAACATAAATCACTAATCATATATATATATATATATATATATATATATAATAATATTACTTATGTTATTTAGTCATAATGGATTACTTATTTACATAATTATTTATAAAAATAAATTAATGTATTGAAAATAAATGATAAATTGTAGTATTATCCTTTTTTCGATTTTATTTTTTCCTTCAGCTCATATCAAATGTTTCTATATATTTTTTTGTTTAGCACAATTTCCTCTTGTTTTAGTATGAGTAGATAATAAAATCATTTATGCATTTTCCTATAATTATCAATTAATGGTTTTCATCATGTTAGCTTCTCACAATATTTTCTATTTTATCAATTTATGCATCTCTTATTCCAAAAAAATATTGATATGATCATTTTTTCAAATAAATTATTATTAATTTTAACATAAATCACTAATCTTATATATATATATTATTTAATAATATTACTTATGTTATTTAGTCATAAGGAATTACTTATTGATATAATTATTACATCAAATAAATTAACGTTGAAAATCAACGATAAATTGTAGTATTATCTTTTTTCCAATTTTACTTTTTTTTTTCATCTCACATTTTCTATATATCTTTTATGTAGCACATATTCCTCTTTTTTTAGTATGGGTAGATGATAAAATCATTTTCCAAATAAAATATTATTGATTTTAACATTAACAATATATATATTAAATGTCATTTTTATTTTCTCTCATGTCGAGAAATAGTGTTGCAACATAGAAAATACTCGACGATCACTCTTTTTGTTATTTTTAGTTGTCATAAATATTTGAAAAAACTTTCATAGAGCATAATCAATAATTTTAAAAAGCATTAGAGAAGAGAAAAAATATGTACAATATATTTCACATGGCCTCACAAATTTGCTTTACATATTTAGAGCCCCTGTAGTAATATGTGCACCCACTAAAGATGGTTGCAAGCTTAGCCACTAGCACCATCACTATATATTTTATCTGCAAGATCAAAATCACGGGAGACAATTCTCCCATTAGAAATGAAGCTCAATATATAACAATAATAATCAATAAGAAAAAGCATATATGTAGATAAAAATAAGAAGATATAAAATATCAATAATTCATCACAATAAACATTATTTTTTCACTATCATTTCCTTTATCCAGTAGCCTTCTTCCTTTCAATGACTTTAACACAAAAATGGTGAGAGCATTAATTGCAACATATGATGCATAGTAGTTTCAGTAGTTCAGAATGTTCATGATCATTAACTCTTGTCTTTGTATTATCCTTTGTAGTATCATCAATGACAATAACATCAATCACAACATTGAGATGCGCAGTAGCTTCAATATTCAATATATCCATGCCCAATCAATACATAGGACACTTTTATTGTTTTTTAATTATCTTGTCCTAAATTCATCAAATGTTGTAATCAATAGGTAGGCCTATATCAAACGCAATTAAGCTTTAGGTTGTCCCAACGCAGACACAATTAGCTAAGCCATGAAGCACGCATCATGAGAAATAAATTCCTAAACAAAAGGGTATGTAACACCCTAAATAGAAGGGAATGAATCCCTAAACAAAAGGGACTGGGTCCCTAGATAGTAGGGATCAAATTCCTAAATAGTCGTTGGGGCTTTCCCCTTCATACGATAAATTCAATCACACAAAATATTAATAGTTTTTATTAATTTCTGTTATTAATCGGGTGAGTTATCTTCAAGGATCTTTAGGTTTAGACAGTAACATTAAACAAACATTTAATAGGATCAAACAATTAGTCAGACAATCATGCATTCACTATTTGTTCAAGAAGTGAAAACGATCTACAGGGGGATCTGGTCTCAAGTCCATTAAACCATAGTTTATTCCATAACCCTGTGTGATATCACGACCTGTGATAGTGTTGTTACAATGTAACCGTAAACTTCACGGGCGTTCCTACTAGAAGTTCATGGGCGTGAACTCAATTCCATAAAACATCTTTTTTTAACTTTGGACGGATTTGACACATTGTAAATGCAAATTTCATAACTTAATCTACAAGGATCCATTTAGAGAGATTTTAATTTTACTTTAAAGTAGACTTCCAAGGGACTAAAGAGATAAATTTATATATTTTATCTCTTTACCATTTATTCTCAAAACATCCTAAAATTCAATCCATCAATTTCATGTTTAGGGTTTTTACAACTTAGTCTTAAATCATTCATAACTCGTCAATACTTATCATTTCATAACTCGTCAATACGGATTTTTACAACTAAAGTCTTACATGCATATGACTACTACATAAATTTCATTCTCTAATTTGATGTTTGCAATTATTATGAATTTCACAAGACACACTGCTACTCAGGACACCTTGACAATAGATTAATATTTCAATATATCTCTCTAGATACATCTCGGATTACATTAATTCTTAATTCTACAGAAACTAGACTTCTGTATCTATCCATTCATATATCATACATAATTTGGAGAAGTAAAACCTATCCAAAATCTTATTTGAACACATATTACACAATCTTAATAGGAAGTAGCACATCAATTTGAAGGTTCAAATTTTCATAAGCATAACTATAATTCCATATGAGTTTTCTAAGGATCCAATAGCTAATACAATTTGGGGCTGAATCTCAACCATAAGAAAAAGTAATTATTTTGAAATCTCAATCATACGAGATTTACATTCCACTCATTAAAACACTAATTTAATCAGCATCAGACGTAAGAATCATAATCCATAACTTTTCTTCCACATAAATCATAACTCATCAATCTATAATCACACACATGAGAGAATAAGGAAATTAAGCCCTCATTCCAATCAAATGGAATGAGGTAGGTCCACTTTTTACTAACTTATAACTTTCACATAGGGATTAGATCCTAACAATCTTTCTAAAATTTCTTTATTCAATCATTCACATATGCAATGCACTAAGGTTGATCCTTTAATTATATACCTAATTTCATTGGATCATTTGCCATTTGTTCTTCGTGCTATAGGGATCCTTATCCTTGATGTTTGTGTTGTCCTTGATCTCCTTTCATGTTCTCCTTGATCTCCTTCATGTTCTCCTAACAAGGTTTAGGCATAAATTTTGGGGAGAGAAAAAGAGGGGAGAAACCATGAGGGAGAGGGTAGATTTCTTACCTCTGCACCTGGGAAAGAAGAGAAAACGAAGAAGCTCTGCGAAGGCTAGGGTTTTGTGGGAAGAAAACAAGTTATGAGAGTTTATTGATAGCAATTTTGCAAGTGTACAAAATCCTATGTAGTAATAAAAAGACATCGAACCCACAATGAGAGGTTTCAAATATTAAATTTGTGATGTTTTTATTATTATATAAACTAGATTATCGGTGAGGAAAAAATTAATCTTGCAACAAAGAAAATATTTTATACTATAACGACTAAATAGACACTAACTTGACAAGAGTTTCTCAAGAAGAATAGAATATTCCAGGGTGAATCAAATTGAGGGCTTTCACTTTATTTCTAAAACATTATGTAATATGTGATCTGGTGTCGTTCATGAACTTTTCATGTATCTCTTTTTCAAGATGATACAATTATATCAATTTTTCATGTGCAAAAATTTTCACATCATACACAGGAGACTTAACTTCATATACAACCAACAACAATAAATTTTCATAAAAGAAGCCTATTTCTAGGGCAACATTTATAGATCATCAAGCAAGACTACAAGTCAATCAGAAGATTTTCATCACTAATCAATCAATAATGATCTAAATGGGTAGCTACTCATATTCAGATTTATAAAAAAAGGATTGCTAGATGAAATTCTTATATCACATCCGATTCTCAAATGAAATCACATAAAACTCCCAAATATCATCAAACTCTAGAACATTAGGAATTTAGCCACGCATCATAAAAGATAAGAACATCAATTCCATTAAGAAAAATATGTTCATCAGATCCAAACCAAGAAAATGCGTAGAGTTTCAGAAATTACAGAAAAATGTTTTTGAGTTTGCAAAAATCTAGATCTATCACTTGTCCAAGAAAGCCTTCTTTTCGATCTCTTTCTCCTCGTCCCCTTGACTAGCCTAATTCCTCTCCTTTTATACTCTCCAAGTCCCCAACCATTTACCCGTTACAAATTACCAAATTACCCATAAAAATATCAAAAAATGATATTCAAAGTTCTCAATACGGGTGGACCAAAATGTCCAGTACAACCATATCGAAATCATAGTTCATTCCAGACTTCAACCCAATACGATCGTACAATTTTGTACGGGCGGACCGAAATATCTTCGCAAATAATAATACGGTCGTATTCTTCTGTGCGGTCTGACCGTATTCTTTTGCCAGTTAATTGCTTTCTTTCTCAAGATTGTACGGCCGTATTTTTCACGCCGACGATCGTATTCTCTCCAGAAACTTGATTTTCCACCGATTCCATGTGTTTATCATCTCCTGTCAAAACCAATACAACTTTGTGTAGATCTCCGAAGAATAAGCATAAAACATCTAAAATAGCATGACTTGAGTACAATTGAAGTTTATTTACGTTCATTTCATTCACTTATCATTTCTCTATCCTAAGGAGTTTATTCATAAGGATTTCTTTAAGTCCATGCACAAAATTTTCTTATTTATTTTCAGCCATGTAAGATAAACCATATATTATTATTTCCTTATTTAAAATTGTCCGTTGTTACATATTCATAGATCAAAGATGATCAGAGGAAGACCGATGAGAAAGTAGAAGAGTAGTGAGAGCAAAATGACAAAAAAGTCCAATCCATTCATGTTGATACATAAAGAGGGCAATCTTATTAGAATCTTCGAAGCTGATAAGATGACACATGAGATATGAAAAACTATCAAAGAGACTAAAAATGAAGATGAACACACAATCTTATTTAAGAATAACATTGATGAATGAAAGTGATAATGTAGTGGATAGTGTAAACTATAAATAGGATGACTGTAGTGGCTAATAATTTTACCAGGTAGATACATAATGCTACTAAAAAATATTGCATATGATAATGATGTTGAATAGTTTGCCACCAGCAAATGGTAGACACAATTGACACTTAAGGGAGGGGCACTTTTGTAGAAATAATATTTTTCCATTACTTCGTAATATGATTTTAAATTATTTGGACCCATTATAATATCTTATTTACTTATCTTAATTTGCAAATAATTTAAATTACTTGACAATGCATATTGCTTAATGAGGTGAAAATTTGCATTGTCGTCCATATGAACATGACACTTTGGATTGTGCTTTCTTTTATATTTCCACATTTATCGTTTGATTTTTTATACAAATAAATTGTGAAATTAATTGAATAAGATGTATTACAATAATATGATATGTATGACCACTATTATACCATTACTATTGTTAATCTTAATAATAATTTTAAATTGTTATTAATTATATTTTTAATATGATTAATTAATAATAAATGATTATTAATATACTACAAGTGATATTTTTTATTAATATTGCAATATAATTACAATTCAGAACAAAATTTATAGAAATTTTCAAACTTGTTACTTTGACTAAGGGTATTTTGGTAAATGGCTTTTCTTTTTATCACATATGAAGCAATACAAAATTTCATGCATATTGCATGTGTAATATCCTAAATAATTACATCTTAAATAATTCACATAATTAAGATTTTAAATTGAGTTAATTACTTTATTTGAAATTAAATTAAATTTAATTATGATATTTTATTTGTCTATGAATTATTATTTTAATTAAGAATTAAATTATGATAACTATTATTTAAGTAATCTAAGGTAAAAAAATTTAATTGTATTGTCCTATTTGCATATGAGATTAATTTAATTGATTAAAGACCAAGTAGACTTAAGTTTAAGTTTGTTATCATGTCTTATTTATTATCTTAATTAAGAATTAAATTGAATAAATTATTCCTTAAATAATCTAAAGTAAAATGATATATTGTATTATTCTGTTATCTTTGTAACTAATTAAGCTTAAGATTTTTGTGTTTTCCATATTTCTAAATTATTAATTTTGTTATAGTTTAATTTGACTCAAGTTAATCAATAATTAGTTCTAAGCTAATTTTAATTAAGTGCTTAATTGTTTTTTGTCTTTAACTTCAGCGCACCTTTGTTTGACTCCATATAATTTGAACCAATCACCTAAATTCTACACTAACCGACTCATGTAGCCACTAGTTACTTGTGCCACTTCTTTCTTATCCTTTTACCTTAACCGACTACCTTTGGATTATGGATTAATTAGTGATCATGGGTCTTGCTGGTCGACATAAAAAGGCGTCTAATTAAAAATCTGACTATAAAGTGTCTACTTAATCATAAAATATGAAAATTAAGATCTGAAACTTTACTAAATTATGGTTCAATTATCCACAAATTATTTGTCTAGAATGAGTTACGAAAACAAGTGATACATATTGTTTTCAGAATTACAGTTTGAATACTAGAATACCTGTAGTCACAGAAATTTCTATAAATAATTCACAAGGTAGAAAATTCTGAAATTAATAGATGTTAATAGATTTTTGAGTCTACTTTCAAATAAAATTTATTTTAGCATATTTGGACTTCTGTAGTGAAAACTAAAAATAAAAATTTCACAATGTATCTGCCAAAAAGTATAGTTGGCTAAGTTGGTGAACTCGTTATCTTAATTAATGTTAATTATCCGCTTCATGTTAGATTTTAAAAAAATAGATTATTTGTCATATGAATACTTACTTTCAAATGAATCATTGAGATTATGAATTGATATGAGTTAATAAGAATGAATTATGCATCATTGTTTTGATTTTCACTTGTGTTTATCAAATGTTTCAAGGGATGAATATTATGAAAATATTATCTATGTGATTGATTGTGATTATCAAATTTTGATGCATATTTATGATCATCTATGCTTAATATGTTTTAAATGTGATTTTTTAATTTCATTGTGTGTTATGTGACCTTGAGTTTCTCAATGAAACTAATAAAGTGAAAGATTATGTGGCACAAAAATTGTAGAAATGAAACTAAGTGCGACACAGAATAATATGTGGTAGAATTCATCTATATGAATTCCTAATTAATGGAATCATTGTGTGCCTCAATAGAGCAGGCCTTACGGAGTAATGGTCCAAAAAGTGATCTATGGTGCACCAATATGTGATATGATACCGGTCGAATTGAAATTAAGTGTCACACAGAATAATATGTTGGGGTCACCTCTAGAATTCATCAACCGGAATTCCTAACTAATGGAATCATTGTGTATGGCTCAGATGAGCAAGTACTTCGGGGTAATGGTCCAAAGAGAGACTATGGTGTACCGATATGTATTGTGATACCATAGTGCCAACGGTGAATATAATAAATAAAGATAATAATTGAAATGAAAATCTATGAACATGTCATACGATTTACATATGAGATCTTATTAGTTTCCTAAAAGAGAAATTGTGAATTATGGATTTGTGCGTGGATTGTATATTCTGTTTATATGGATGTTGCACTATATTTTATATGAATAATCTTTATATCGATTTATCGATATGTGATGTGCGCAGTGCTAGTGGTGAATATGATAAGAAAGATAATAAATGAAAAGAAAAGATATGAATGTGAGATTTGATTTTATATGTTTTGATTATGAAATTTTATGTGTTTCTTAAAAGGAAAACTGTGAATTATGAATTTATATGTGTATGGATTGATCATGTTTAAGACTATACTTATGTTCTTTTACGGATAATATGTTACTTGCAATTGACATTTGAGAATTTAAAATTTCATTATATGCATTTAGTTTTTATTTATTGGCCCTACATACGAGCTTTTGCTCACGGGAGAAATATCCTATTTTTCTCCTGTACTTGGATCCTTGAGGTTAAGAGTTGACGGGTGATTGTTGATGCTCATGACGCTATTTCGCACATGGAACGTGTCATGAATAAATATAAAATCTTTTGTGGTTTATGGTACTTTTGGATATGTTGCTTTTGAACATGTACACCACATATTTCTATGTTTATGTATGGTTATTGTATCATATGTGAAAAAAATATTATAAGATATGACTATGATATACTTTGACTTGTGATTGTTTTATCCTTATGATACATGTGAAGTTTAGTTTTATAATTACAATTCGATATCATGTTTATGAGTTTGTTTTACTTATGTGTCAATCGTGATGGTCCGGACTCCCGAGATATGTTTTAAATAACTTCCATTCACTTGAGTATTCGGGTCGTTACAACATATGCATACTAAATAAAATAATATATACGGTTAGCAATTTAATAAGGGACAATCTTTTTTATAAGAAACCTACATTGTTAGGTAATGTCAAATGAAAATATTGTTGATACAACCATAATGAAATAGATAAGTCGATAATTTATATGTTAACCCAACTAGCTATGCATGTAATAAGACATGCATGATTAAAAGCAAGAAAAGAACTAGACATTTCTCTCTCGGTAATCTCTGTAGATTACTGATAATCTAAACTTAAAAAAATTATTTGGATCCACTAGATTATCCTATTTACTTATTCGAATTTGTAGCAATCTAAATTGTTTAGCAATGTTGTTTGTGAACTAACAATCCAGATTATCTAAGAAAGGATTGTTTATCCAGATTACTATCCAAGTGACAATCTTATTTATATTTAGTTTTCATATTTGTTGTATGACCAGCCATGATGACAGATATCACGACCGTGACATACGAACGTGATGGAAGATCACGACCGTGATGTCTCACAGGATCATGGGCGTAT
>LTAE01014075.1:15036-25967 GCA_001647135.1 Pontederia paniculata | reverse complement strand
GGTCATGATCGCAGAGATCACGACCGTGACGGACGAGCCGTGATCACACGGATCACGGCCGTGACGCGAACGCGATTTCGCGTGAGACGGCGCGACGATCGCGATCCCCGTCCGTGGATGCGCCAGCGAGCGTCGTGGTATATAACGCACGGATTGCGCGTTGATATGGTGATCGATTAAAATAGGAAACGAGCGTCGAGGGACGACGCTCGTCCGTGCGGTGATCGCGCGGTGACGGCCGCGGATGGGAGCGGAGTGCTACGCGATGGCGGCCACTATAAGTAGAGCAGCGTGTGCTGCGAGTCCCCAATCCATTCCCACTCAACCCCGAGTCGTTCAGGACCTTCTTGGATCATTTAATTAAATGCATTAATAATTAAGTTTCATATCAATATCAGATCAAGTACACAATGTACTATCATAGTTGTTTCAGGCTTAGGAAGCGGCATTTGTATATCACTTCCGTTTCCGATGTAAAATTTGTTCTCATCTTTTTGTTACATTTAGATAAGATTAGGGACATGGACTCGATCAACTCTGGTGTATAATAAATTAATTAAAAATGTTGTATACGGAAATAATGATCAGAGGGGATTGCGTGAGACTAACTAATATTCTCTTTCAAAATAATTTGTATATTATCATATTTATATCCAGGCATTATCCCTTGATATTTTTTTCCCCTGGTACATGTCAAAGGAATATTAGGAATACATCCCAATAATGTCGAAGAAGATATTTCCGATTCAGGAGATTAAAATTTGATTATAATAATGAGAATATTTATCTTGAGGACTTGTAATTGCTATTTATAAATGTGACATAGGACTAACGTGAAGGACAACGCCCATGCGGAAATCAAGTTTCCTCATATACCATGTGAAAATCGTTGGTCTAGCTAGCTATATCCAATTTGTTTTTTTTACCCATTTATAATTCTAGTAGAAAAGGGATAACAGCAAGAAGATTTAAAGCCACACACTGGAATTTTCACCTTTGCTAAAGTCAGATTGAGCTATAATTATTGAAATATCATAGCTCTAAGGTTTTTGAAGTACTACATGTCCTTTTCAAATAATGACATGAATACATGATTATTCATATGTGATGGGTAAAAAGTGGCCAATTTAAAATAATATCAATTGCTTATAGGATAGCGATTTAAATATGGAGTCAAGAGATTATATAAGGATAAAATATATATGCAGCACAAAAATGTGTTGCATATATGCAGTTCAATTATTATCCATTAAATTTTACATGATATTTTTATTTAATTTTATTTTAAATAAATTTGATGATGTAGATATGTGTTGCATTTATGCAATACAAAAATGTGCTGGCCTCATAATATAATTAATACCTATGCGTCATTTTAAAAAAAAATTATCAAGGATCCAACTTTTTATATTAAAATGATAAACATTTTTAATTCTTAACAAATGGAATATACATAAAAACTCTTATCACACATAAAATATCAAAATAGCTGAATGCGTGGAGAGAAATTTGAATTCCTATAAAGAATCTTTGACTATATATTATATATTAATATATGATTTAGTCAATTAAGGTTTTTGGAGTTTATCCTTTGCACAGTCAATTTTTTTTTGTGGCTCAAATAAAGGGATAGTTAGTTATTTCACCACACTTTTAGGATCCAAAGGGATGAAAAAAGATATCATTACAGTCTCCATTCTATGTTTTGTTTATTTATTTTAGAGATGACAGAGATGCGAGTAGGAAAATTAACCACAATAAAAGCAAATATATAAGCTGTTTAAAGCCGATAGAGCCTTAAAAAAGAGCTCCATTTCCATAAGCAAAAGAAGAAGAAGGCAACAGGCACCTCAAATCCATTAAACAAGGGCGTGCATGGCTTCTCCTTCGACAGAGACCCTAATCATACCTTCCCCAAAGAGCAGTGAAGCAGCAGTAGCAGCAGCGACAGCAGGAGGAGGAAGCAAGAAGGTGAGCAGCCCCAAGCTGAAGCCACTAATGGCGCCGTCGCCCAGATCAGGTAACTGCCTCTGCTCGCCGACGCAGCACCAGGGCTCGTTCCGCTGTCGGCTCCATCGCTCCCTTTGCACCGAGTGGTCCATGCGGCGCTCCATGTCGATGCCTTCTTCTTCTAATTCTTCTTCCACCTCCTCCAAGGTCACTGGTACCGACCCACCTGTTGCTGCATGCCAAGCCCCTTGATGCCTCATCTGTGTACTATTGTAGATATTATATACATGTGATTTTTCTTTCTAATTAAAACATATATTATTAGTTGTCTTAGGCTCTGTTTGGCAGGGCACGATTGCTCATACCGCTGCCCCCCTCTCCCCAGCGTCTGTTGTGAGAGAGACCTGTTTGGAAGGGCAGCGTTTGCTTCCAAACACTGCTCTCCTCAGCGTCTGCTGTGAGAGATTGGGGGGCAGCCGTGCTGCCTTGTCAAACAGGACCTTAATTGGATTCGTATGTACGCCTCATCTTGTTGATACCCGTACTTGAGAAGACTATAATAAATGCGTACAATAATATAAGTTTTTTTTTTTTTGAAAGAATTGCTTCATGTCGATCTTATATCTGAAATACATATATATATAGGGAGAGCGCTTTCTTCTTTTTCAATTATATAGGTTCTCTTTATGATCATTCCAAGTCTACATCCATCAATATAAGAAGCCGGAGAACACACTAGTTTCTTTTTTTATTAGTTCATATAAAACCTCATAAATTATAGATGTTTCACATCTAAGTCATAAATTATAAACTTCAGTCTCTGGACGAATTATCACTCAAAACCTATCAAAAATTCTACCTTTACTTAATGATTATTAAATATTTTTTTCTACATTTACTTCTTTAATATAAAAAATAACAAGATAAGGATAGCATTTCATAAATTGGAAAAAATATAAAATATAATTTGTACCAATGCTTTGTTGTTTTTAATATTACTTATAGTAAAAAAGTAAGAGCAACAAAATATCTTATAATTACTAAATAAATAAATTATAACATTTTAGAGGAGTGACGTATAGAAATAAATTCGGGAGCTAAAATTTTTAAGTTTATTTAGGGTTAGAAGGAAAAAAAAAATATGAGTTAGGGGTGATGTTTGAGAAAATAATTCTAGTTCTTTCTTTGATAGCGCACATTAATGAAATTAATTGAGATCAAGTGCATCCAGCTTCACGGAGGAGTAAAGTTTCAAACAAGAGTGAAAGCGATATAATATTTCAGGGGCATTGCTTACATCCACATGCATAGTAATTTTGCAAAATTGTTTTGATATTTTAAATATGTGAAATGTCAGGAGTTATTTTAGACAGATGGTTAGGAGGAAGTTGAGGCCCATGGAGAAATGAAATTACGAAGCCCAAGCTCATATATTTTTTTTAAATATGTATTGAGTTCAAAACATAATTTTTTAGAATCAAGTTGGTTTGCACAATGGTCAGCGGGTATTTGCCCTCGAGTTGAGGGACCGAGAGCTAGTAGTCTCGAGTTCAAGTCCCGGAGTCCCCAATTTGACTAGGATTTAATCTTTACCGCTCCCGTCCGAACATCAAATTAGTCAGGTGCTAGTAGCTCTGGATTACCGGTGGGTCTCAGATCGTGAAAAAAAACATATTTTTTAGGCTATTAAATATAAATGTCAAACCTCATAAGTTTTTATTGTATTTGTTTAATCACATTTTTTATTCTAATTATTCATCGATTATTATAATTAAATTATGTTCAAATTTTAGCATTCTTTATTTTCAAATTGTTTAATATATTTCAAACTTTAAAAATTTAATAATATTTTTATAAGGGTTATTTTCTTTTACACCCCTCAAACTCTAGCTTACTTTCGCATCTAATCCCGAACTATAAGCATACACTTTTTGATCCCTAAATTTCTTCATATTTGACAAAAAGTCCCTTCCGTCTATAGCGTTAAGTTTTTCTTATTAAATTCAAATTCTCTTATTTATTAAATTACTTTTCTACCCTCATTAGTTTCACTTAGCATTTACCTTTAATATATATATATATATATATATATATCTTTCTTCTATCTTGAGGTAGTCCCCGAGATCCACCTTAATGGTCATCGGTGTTGCGAACTATCAAAGCACCTTGGAGTCCAATAGTGCATTGTCCATGGCGCTTGCCTTTATCCTGTGCTGTTATGAAAATTGACGAGAGAGAGAGAAAATCACACACAAAGAAGACACACATATTTACGAGGTTCACCCTTAATTGGGCTACATTCTCGGGCGGCAGCTGGAGTTCTTTCTTTGATGTGGTAAAACAACAGATGATACAAGATACAGAATAACCCAAACCCTATGAAGTTTATATATGGACTCCCAATACAAAATAGGAAACATAAGCTCTAAGGTTGTCTAGGTTTTGGGGGCTCCGCCTCCGAGCCCCCGCAGGGGGATCCCCCTAGACCCCCCTCAGGCTCGTTGACCGGGCAGCGAGACCCCCGTATGGGACGAGCGGCCCCCTCACACTAGAGTTCTGCTACGCTCCTCCTTTCGGAGCTGAATCAGATCAGCCTTGATGTTCGCGTACCGCGACCCATCGTCTTGCTGCCCTCCTGACTTGCGCCTTGACTATGCACTCCGCATAGTCCTCTCTGTCCACTAGTCGATCGTCGACAACACCGTCGATGAACTCAGCCACCAACCGATAGGCCCTCCTAACTAGTGTCGCGCGCAGCAACGTCGGTAGCACCGTGTCAGTCCTTCGACACGGTCATGACCTCTCGTCTTGCAGCACCGTGTCAGTCCTTCAACACGATTACCGCCTCAAGCCTTGAGGATGTCCTTCTCCCTCCTTGAGCTCTATTGCTTCCTGAGAGGGCATTCCCGTGGTTGTTAACTTCCAGCCACTACCGAGGGCATGAGTTCCAAGTGCATTGAGTTGTCCGCCGCCTCCTTCAAGTTCAAGCAGCCTGGCGTCCCAGAGGTATGACACCACCGTCCCTCCCCTGTCGTGTCGATCTGCAATCAGCACTGTTGTTGACGCTGCCGCCAGCGCCCCTGTAGCTCAAGAGAACTCGGGCTCACTTCCTCTTCTCCTTCTCCTCGGCCTCGGCACCTTCTAGGTGTTTCCCCGAATTGAACAGGTACTTGACGGCCTTCTTCAGCAGTACATCACAAGCAACACCTTTGTCCACGTAATCCTAATATTATGTAGCATTCATGAATGCATGCAATTTTTTAAACACCAGACGCCCCGACTTTGTTTGGCCATGTCCCTATGCCGATGGCGTTGAAGTCAAGATCCTTGTCCGTGGAGAAGTACTCCATTTCAATTGCTTTATCTTCTCTTACGCGAGGGGTGGCGAATCTGGCCGAGAGTCTCCACCTAGGCACAAAGCTTCGCAGGCATCGGCAGGGGGCGCTTNTCGTGTTCTGCCAGATTTCCCCTTGTGTCGAGTCTCTCTTCGTCTCCAGCCGGACCGGACCTCCAGGTCCTCGTCTACTACCTCCGCCAGGACAAGCAACGTCGCTTGTAGGGGGCATGGGCTCCGACGCCCTCTTGATGCTTGCAGGCGTCTTCTGCAAGTCCAGTTGTGTCAAGAAGGCATCCTCTTGATCTCTAGGACCACGTGGAGGCGCACGAATGAGGCTTCGCTGAAGTGCTTGAAAATCACGTGGAGATGCCTTGATCTATGCCATGATCATTTGCCTTGAGCTCTGATACCAGATGAAGGGAACAAGAGGACGACCTGGTGACGCAGAAGAGAAACAAAGGAATAGAAGAAGAAAACATAGCACAAACGTGAAGAACTCTTATGCCGAGAACTTAATTATTATTGATCATGGCTCCGCCCCCGAGCCCCCGCAAGGGGGGATCCCCCTAGATCCCCACTAGCCCCCCTCAAGCTTGCTGACCGAGGAGCGAGAACCCCGTATGGGATGGGCGGCTTCGCTGTCCCAAGTATTCGACGACTGTGATGCGTAGGGGATCATATGGGTTTCCGTTGGGTTAATATTCAAGGCATTATCAACATGTGCACTTTATCCAACACCTCCTTCCACATCCTCGCCTCCTCCACCACCTCTTCTGAGTTATGAGCATCTTGTGGTTCTTACCACATCATCCATGTCGAGTGCCCTTGGAACAAATTTGGAGGAGGTGTCATCAGAAAGAATTGTTTTGTATGACGACGAGAACTCATCAGGATGCTCGTCGTCCTGCCACTAGCTTCGTCTCTCCCCGACGCTTCTGTCCTCCCTCTGTTGAAAACGGACTTGCTGAGAAGAATGTTTTCGTAGCTGCATCATTGAATCTCGAACTAGCACAATGACGATCCTCACGCACGGCTCTCCAACGTGATGGTCACGGATCGGCAGGTGGATTCGTGAGGCTCGGGGCCGTAATAAAAGAATTATGGGTCATGGAGTACACGGTGAAGTTTGCGAGGAGGAGCATGACAAAGACCATGAGGGTGGGAGTGCTAGTGCTAGAGAAAAGAGGAGTTCATCTTGTGCTGGAAGGTGTATAAAAGAGCTTGTCGTAGCTATAAGGTGTAGCTTTGGAGCTCCCTTATGATGAACACCATGGAGGAGAAGGCCTTCTTGACGGAGTTGAGCCAGGCAGCGGAATCACCGGCCTTCTTCTCCCATATACCATCCTCCCATCATTTCTTCTTCTCCTAGATGATTCAGAGAGACATCAGCTAATCCACATGGTTGACGTTCTTTTCCACCATTATCGACACGATCTCATTAGGCCACTCGATTGTGCGGGGGGAGGGATGGCTAAGGCGACTCAATGATGGGTTCGTGCGTTCTTTCGGGGGGCACAAGAGGTGAGATCGGTGGGGGATCGAGATCGAGAAAAATGAGGAGGCATCACAAATTATACTCATCAACGACGCGCATGGATCCTTTTCTTCTTCTTCTTCTTCTTCTTCTTCTTCTTCTTCTTCTTCTTCTTCTTCTTCTTCTTCTTCTTCTTCTTCTTCTTCTTCTTCTTCTTCTTCTTCTTCTTCTTCTTCTTCTTCTTCTTCTTCTTCTTCTTCTTCTTCTTCTTCTTCTTCTTCTTCTTCTTCTTCTTCTTCTTCTTCTTCTTCTTCTTCTTCTTCTTCTTCTTCTTCTTCTTCTTCTTCTTCTTCTTCTTCTTCTTCTTCTTCTTCTTCTTCTTCTTCTTCTTCTTCTTCTTCTTCTTCTTCTTCTTCTTCTTCTTCTTCTTCTTCTTCTTCTTCTTCTTCTTCTTCTTCTTCTTCTTCTTCTTCTTCTTCTTCTTCTTCTTCTTCTTCTTCTTCTTCTTCTTCTTCTTCTTCTTCTTCTTCTTCTTCTTCTTCTTCTTCTTCTTCTTCTTCTTCTTCTTCTTCTTCTTCTTCTTCTTCTTCTTCTTCTTCTTCTTCTTCTTCTTCTTCTTCTTCTTCTTCTTCTTCTTCTTCTTCTTCTTCTTCTTCTTCTTCTTCTTCTTCTTCTTCTTCTTCTTCTTCTTCTTCTTCTTCTTCTTCTTCTTCTTCTTCTTCTTCTTCTTCTTCTTCTTCTTCTTCTTCTTCTTCTTCTTCTTCTTCTTCTTCTTCTTCTTCTTCTTCTTCTTCTTCTTCTTCTTCTTCTTCTTCTTCTTCTTCTTCTTCTTCTTCTTCTTCTTCTTCTTCTTCTTCTTCTTCTTCTTCTTCTTCTTCTTCTTCTTCTTCTTCTTCTTCTTCTTCTTCTTCTTCTTCTTCTTCTTCTTCTTCTTCTTCTTCTTCTTCTTCTTCTTCTTCTTCTTCTTCTTCTTCTTCTTCTTCTTCTTCTTCTTCTTCTTCTTCTTCTTCTTCTTCTTCTTCTTCTTCTTCTTCTTCTTCTTCTTCTTCTTCTTCTTCTTCTTTTGGTAGCTATCCTGAATTCTTAAAATTATTTATCATTTCCTTCATCATCATCTTCATCATGGGTGAAGTAGTTGAGGGTAGAAAAAATATTTAATAAATAAGAAGAAATGAATTAAATGAAAAACTTAAAAGTCAATGGACCTTTTTGTCAAATATGAATAAAGTTAGAGATATAAAATTATAGATTTATAGTTCGAGATTAGAAATAAAAATAAGCTATAATTCGAAGAGTGTAAAAAGAAATGACCTTTTTTTATAAATATTTTTTTGAATAACGGTGAATTCATCTTAACCAAATCGAAAATTTTGATTTGATTATCGATTTTTTGAATCGAATAACTGATAATTATTTTAGGACGGTTAATAAATCGAATTATCCAATCGATTAATCAATCGAACCAATAGTTGTTCACCCCCCAAAAATGTATTTTCTTTCGAATTGTTCCTTTTTAATCTCGTCACGATGGGTTTACTCGTTTTATTACTTATTTTAGCAAATTTCGTTTTCCTGATTCTGATTTGTGGATAGCAAAACCCTTTGAATTTGTATACCTACGCCTAATAAAGAACTTATCCAGAACTTACATCTTGAAAACATTATATGTATGTAGTGTCAAGTGTGACAATAAAAGTATGACATCCGATATAGCTGCACGAATGATAATAAAAACATATCACCAACTCAATGAAGACAACTCTATAACCACCTAGCGACAACATCACAACTTGTTAAATTAAAATGAAATTAATTTTTATTATTTTTTTATCGTGGAATTTCTCACATCTATTTATTTTTTAATTTATTTCATTAATAAAATATGTTCAACATGAGTATAAAGTGGGGAAAATTTAATTTCTAAAGGTGATAAGTATCGATTTAAATCGAAGTGTTAAAACATTTGAACAAATTAAAACTATGTAATAAAACAGTTTCACATATCAAAACATTTAGTAAAAAAAACAAATATTTAAACCATTTTAGCAAATAAACTATGTAATAAAAATATTTTAAAAAAAAATATGTAACAAAATTGTTTTAACAAAGAAAATATTAATAAAAAAACATTTCATAAAGTAAGTACTTAGAGCAAAATTATTTTAACAAATCAAATATTTAATGAATAATTTTTAACAAATTAAGTATTCAGTTAAAAAAAACTTGATAACTTTTGACAAATTAATATTTCAATTAAAAAAATTCTAAAAAAAGTGAGTTCTTGTATTCTTACATTCCAACTTCAACAAAAAATGACTTTCCAACAGTAAAAATAAATGAGGTGTAATTTTTTTCGATCTACACCAATGGTATAAATGTATTATAGTAACATAAATTTTAACCTAGCTAAAAATCCAAATCCATAAAAAAAATTAAGATGTATTCTATGTCTAATTTAAAATCTCATATTTTGCGATAAATGTATTAAGAAAGTGTATAAAAACTCTTTAAGAAGATCATTTAAGTTATTATAATAATTCTCTCATAATATAAGTCAGTTAAGTTATTTTCATAACCCTCGTATGCTCATTCACTCTATATCCACAACTCTCTATCGGAATGGCTACCGTTCCACGATGGGATTTCCAACAATGAAAATAAGACGGCCGTCCAGTTTTACAAATAATTGTGCACAAACAGTCAGTTCCTGTAGCTAAATTTTCACCAACTGTATCAGATTAGTCCCGAACACAATTTTGATGCTGCAACATATACTCGTGAAGTACTGACTGAGAAATCAGAAAGATTGTACTTTCTACAACTTGTCTTGTTTATTCCATGCATGTACAAGGACAACCGAGAAAAGAACACTTGTCAGGTTGCATTTGCATCAACATAAGAAAGGAACTAACTATTTGATTGCACACATCCATCAATCGCTTAGCGAGGAACAACACCTTTGAGCTCCTGCTCTACCTGCACAACAACTTCTCTAACAGCTCGCAACATGTCTGAAAGAGAAATGAGGCCCTCGAGGAAATTGTGCTGATCCACGACCCACACCCTGTGCACATGATTCGAAACTGCCAATTCAATGACATCGATGAGGCTCATGCCCGAATCGCAAGTGATGATCTTTGCTTCAGGATTGGGATCACTTGTCGTTGATGGTGGAATGTTTTCCCCGCTGCTCCTTGTATACAGGTTTTCTTTGAACTCCACGACACTTGCTGATAGCCATGACTGCAGTAGGAGAATTGGACATCCTCGCAAGTCCGTCGCGGAAAACGTCTCTACAAGTTTCTTCCCTTTTCCCTACAACATAACAATCCAAGAAACTGTCCGAGAGAAGAAATATAATAACATTGACCAGAGAAATGCATTGCACAACTATTGAAAGATGGCAAGAGAAAGAGGTGAATGGCAGTGTCAGTAAAGTATTAAACTTGGCACGAGGAAGCTAATTACAAGTGTTCTCTCTCTAATTGAACACAAGGGCATTAGGCCTGTGATGCAGTCACTCCCAGCTTGTGATCATGACTTGGACAATGAGAACGAGTGCATATCTGATTGTATACATGGCATCACCAATATATATGTTCAATCTGCCCATGTTCCCTAGTTATAGAAACTAAGAGGTCTAAACGGCTGTGAATGGTAAACCCTGATTACCACGAGGCAAATGTTTGTGCTGACTTTTTTTACCTGGACCTTCGGTGAAAATTTATCATTCACTGTTGTTTCTGGAATGATCTTGATAAATGCATGATTCACAGATAACATGAGGGGGATTCTTAATTCTCCAAAAGCATAATAACACAATTCTACTTACTCTAGATGAGTATTAGTGAGTTCTCTATTAGATTTCAAAATCTATTTAGTTGATTTCAGTATCAAAGATCTAATAAAATGAGATATTGTATATATCTAATTTAGTTTTATTATGAGATTTTATTTTCTGCAGATCTAGTTTAGATTTGATTTAGTTGTGAGATTTTATTTTTGATTCTGTATATCCTTGTATAAATACACAGTATGAGAAATGAAAAATCATGAAACTTTATTATTCTTTCTATCGAAGTTTTCATATGGTATCAGAGCAAGATCCAATCTATATTTTTTTTTCTTTTGAATCTTCCTAAGTTTTATGCAAATGTCAAGATCTTTTTT
>LTAE01014074.1:0-11805 GCA_001647135.1 Pontederia paniculata | reverse complement strand
ATAGAAATCAGCTCAACAAGTTCATCAATATAGACTAAGTTTCCTTACAAATTTGTGATCATCAAAACACTCTCGGGATCCTAGATTCAACAGTCTACTCCTGAGGTGGTGGTGGCGGTGGTGGATAGAACAACAATGCTCCATAATGCCCCTGGTCGACGTGATGGTCATGCATGCGTCGGACCATGTTCTCAGTCCTCTCTTGGCGGTCTCTAATATCTCTAATATTGCCCTGCATAGAAATCAATATAGAGTACATGGATGAAAAATCATACGCAACATGTACACTAGAAGGGTCAATATCCATGTAGGAGGGTTGCTCATGTTGGGTAGGCTCTAAGGCCCGGCGAGGTGGAACTATATCGGCAACGGCTAAGGTGCATCTGTGGGCAGCAAAATCCAATTGGCTTTGTTTGTAGGGTCGAACCGCTCCATCTCTGAACAAGGCAGGACCATGTCTGAATCCTTGAAAAGGAATACTGGGAATCCCTACCGAGCACCCCCAAGCTTCATCGCTTGGATTATCCGCTGGTCTAGAAATGATGAATCATCAAGTGAGTCCACATTATCCAAGTATAAACTGAGGTGCATCGCAATTGGGGTGATGAGAGCCCCAATAACAATTGTCCCCTTATCTTTCTTAAAGTTCTTTTGAAAAGTTCGCACCAGAAAGGCTCCCACATTCACAGGTGTATGAGTCGCCATGCAGTAGAGAAAGAATAGCTATGGTTCTATCACGGAACCGTCGCTGTCATCTCTACCAAAAATAGAGTTGGATAAGATCTAGTGTACATATCGGAAGACTAGATTCTGGATCATCGTACTCTTTGCCATCTGATAATTGAGGTGGTCAGCCCCTGTAATATGCCTCAAGAAGTCGCTGGCGTCAAAATCCTTGGGAATACGCTGATAGCCTAGCACACAACGTTGAACTCAGCCAATGTGAGGTTGAACCTGGTGTTGAACAACTGAAAAGAATAAGACAGGCTGTCACCACTGGCCTTCTTGATCTCAAACGAGCTCAGTAACTCAAACACAATAGGAGAGAAGGTTGGACACCACTGGTTGATGAAGAAATCTATGCCTATGTTCTCGAACAGCATAAGGACGAAGTTGTGCATGTTGTACTCCATCATGGTGGCGTCGTGCGTGAATCTGGTTGGAGTCAACTGAAGAGTGGTGAGGACATCCGCTCACGCTCAGTGCTTCGTCTTCTTGAATAGCTTCTTCGGTAGCCTCAGAATAAGGCCTAATGCCGGGGGATATTGCTCTTCAACAGGCTCCTATTGTCGGCGAGTGCTGCGCTTCGGGCAACTAGAACTGGCCATAGTACTATCACAGACCGTGAAATGATGTTACAGGCCATGAGACACTGAGTCGCGGGGTGTGAGGCATTGTAACGGTCGAGGCAGAGGTAATCGTCGCGTTTTGTTGCTTTTTCACGGGTTGTGATAGAGAGTTATAGCCCGTGATGTTTGCTGTTGTGGCTTGTGAAGACAGTGGCGAGGCGTGACTGCTGGCTCCAATCGTCGTTCTTTGAGAACTTACGAGACATAACTCGAGTTGCGACCGATAAGTATCTGGTGATGCGTCGACAGAGTCGTGGTGTTTGGTATTGATGTCGAGGGTCACGACCCGTGAAGTTGGAAGTGCTACCTCCCGAACAAAGTTGCGGCCGTGATGGTGGAATCTTCTTCGTCTTCATTGCCCGTTATGGAGTATAACGGGTCGTAATGCTCTAGTAGTTGCTTGATATTGCCAGCGTTGGAGACGATGGCAAAGTTGCAAGCTCGGTGCTGCTGGTGCTTTGTCGGTGGAAGTTCGATCAATCGCCCGGGGTTGGAGGAGTCGACGGATGCCAAAATCGCTGATGAATACCGCTCGTAGCGATGACTGGATGGAGGAAGCTGCAGAGAAATGGCGATGATGGCAACCTGCAAGGAAAGATGAGAATATATAGAGGAGTCATGATCTGATTGTTGCAAGGCATGTCATAATTGTGGTCAATCACGGGTCGCGAGGCCGCATCATGACTCATCATTGCGGCCGTTATGAGGCATTCGCGAGCCATTACGAGGCTGTTGCGGCCGTTGCGAGGCATGCTATGGGGCGTTACGATGCGTGCAACTAATGGGGCGAGATTTTAGTGCGCATCGTTGGTCGTGATGGTGTCGTGGGGCGTTAAATGTAGGTAGGTGGCAGTTGCGACTTTAATGGAGGTTCATCATGACCCATGACACTGTGTCACGACCCGTTGACAATGTGAAAATGGTTAATAGTAGGTCCTGATGGTGGTGGCAGGCCGTAAGTCGTGTTATGGGAGGTTTGCAGTTTAGCTGGTCATTTACAGGCCGTTATGAGTTATTACGGCCCGTGATGACTGTCGTGATGATCCTAAAGATCGTGAAGAATTCTAACGGGCTGTGGGTCGGGTTTTTTCGGTTTATGGGCCAGATGCATGGGATGACTTACGACCATGATGTGGAGTCATGGGTTGGACTTGTTCATGGCATCCAAAAATTTGCTATTATCGTGTCCGTGATGAGGTATCACGTCTCGTGAATTCAAATTGAATTTTCGGTTTGTAGGTGTTTCGTGTCGTGATGTGACTTCACGGCATGAATTGGGTTGTTGCCGACCGTGATGACTTCTCAGGGGGCATGACATCGGGTCTCACGACCCGGGACACTTTGTAACAGCTCGTGAAGGATTAAGGGACATGCTATTGGGTGAAATCTGGCAACTAGATACCTTCGAGGATGACCTAAACCTAAGTAAAAAAAATAAAATGTCAAGAAAAATAAAAATCTAAGGGATAAGGTTAAGAAGATTAGTTCTAATTTAAAGTCTTTAGCTTGACTTGGTTCGGTGTATGCTGAGGTGTATGAAGGATGATGAAATCAATAGTGATAAACAATAAGCAATAAGGAGCAATTTCACCAGGAGTGTGATGTCATCGCTAATGCTCGTCATGATGAAACTCAGCAAACACAATAAGAACTTCCACTGGTTGTTACTATTGTCTTTCCTTGTCTCTAATCGTTGGGCCTTTTAGTTGCACAACAACATTCTCTGGACGACATTGTTATTTGTGCTGCTATTGATCTTGTCTCACTAAGAGGCTCCTTGGTCGCCATTGCAATGCAGTTGTTAGTCTGAACAATAATGATTCCTTGGTTTTGTTTGGTGACCGCTGCGTTGATGACTCGTGTGGATCCATAGTTGGTATTTTCTTTTGTCTCACTAAGAGGCTCCTTGGTCGCCATTGCAATGCAGTTGTTAGTCTGAACAATAATGATTCCTTGGTTTTGTTTGGTGACCGCTGCGTTGATGACTCGTGTGGATCCATAGTTGGTATTTTCTGGAGTTGTAGTGGCAGAAATTTTGTGTCTGAATTGGAGATAATGAAGTTGGAGTAATAGGAGAATCCAAAGGAGAGCTCTTCCTTCCGACTTTTCCATCTTCAATTGTATATTCACTTGTCTCTTTGACACGCCATTCAGTAGTCCATGTCCTTATGAGAAATTTCCTTTTAAGCCCCATCTTCATTGGTGTGAATACGCATGGACACATAATTACTGGTGAGTCCTCCTCGATGTTCTTCTCAGAATTAGCAATTTGAGAAATCAATTGTGCAACTTGATTCTCTAATGCATGTAGCTTTGCTTCCAGATTTTCGAATTTGAATTGACTCTCAAGTTGTTGGATAACTTCATCATTTTTAGTTTTATTTTTCAGTTCTTTCAGCTCTAACTCCATATTTTTGATGAGTTGGTCTTGCAATGTTAGTCTTCTTTCAATTGTCGCAATAAACTGGCCAACCATCTCTTTGAGATTGTTCTCAAGTGTTGTTACTGTTTTGACGCCATTTGGACTTTTGTTCTAATACCTTAAATTCGATGTCTGTCTCTCCAAATTGGTGATTTGATCCTGTTGTACAAAGAGTTTCTTCAACATGGAATTCATCATGTTCGTGATGAGAGCTAATGGTTTCATGAGGTGAATTTCTTCTTGATTTTGTTGAGGCTTCATAGATGTCGCCTCTTTTTGAATTTTATTTTTCATTTCAGCTTCTTTGTTCTCCTCAATTTGTTGGGTGGTATTTGTTTTCTTCTTCGCCATTGAGGGTAGATGATGTGTGCTTGAAGATCAAGTTGTGTACAAAAAATATTTCCTGAAAAGCTTACACAACACTAAAGAACAAGTAAAGGTAACTGAAAATGAAATCTCAAAGTAGCTTCAAATCAGAATAGTGGTTAATGATAATTCCTCGGCAGCGACGCTTAAAACTTGATGCGATAAATGCGAACACGACAAATCATATGCTAGCAAGTGCACTAATCAAACAAATAATAAAGTATAAGAGTAGTGTTGTCGATCTCACGAGGAATTATATAACCGCCTAATCAGATTTCTGGGATAATAGGAGATGACATTGACTTCAAGATTAATGTTCAGTAAACTAATAATATATAAATATAAGTAGTAGTAATAATAATAATATAGGAATGATGTCTAGAGTTGAATAATACTAAACTCAAGATGAATGCTCAAAATCTTGCACATCAATCGAATGTGAGATGGAAATCAACTATTGAATCCTCAGATGGTTAGGCAAACTTAAAGTTATGAATTCTGTTAATGGGTATCAAGCAATCCAGAAAATACCCCTTAACGGGTCTATCCTCAGGAAGATAACACAAGATGCAGTAAGATGTTTCCCTAGACTATTAAACCACCCTTAACGTGTTGACCTAATAGACCACAAACGACCACGCCCTTAATGAGTTAGAATCGCATGACATGAATTGCAAAGGTATTGACCATTCTACACAGTTAATGATCAATTGTTCAAACTCAGAATTCAGGCAAACATCTTCATCAAGAAACAATTCAATGAAAAGTCTCGAAAGCTATATAAATTCTGTAGAAGTAATAATCTCAAAACATACAAACAAAATAGAAAAATATCCAGAATAAACTATCTCAATTACAAAAAGGATTTCGTTCAAACAAAGTATGGAACAAGAGATTACTCCTCTGGATGTCGAGAAGATGAAGAACAACTCCTTAACAGATGATGATATTGACTCCTTCAACAGTCCTTCAGAATACTCTTCATTCTCTGGCATTCTTCTTTGGTTGATGGCTCTAGTTCTCTAGTTTCTTCTCTTCTATCTTCTTCTCATCCCTAGCTACTGGCTTTGCCTAACCTCTCTCTCAGGTTGAAAACAAGATCCTCTTATACCCTTGGGTTTCCTTAGGGTTGGATGATGTTGCATGTGAATCCTTGGATCAATTCTACCCTTCCGATCAATGATGATGATGAAAGTCCAATAATCCAAATCCTCAAAAATATGCTAAGAGTCCATTCTTTAAAGTCTTCAATCAAATCCCAAATTTTTTGGCCGTCAAATCATCTAAAAATCATGAAAATATAAATCCATGTACCTTCATCATAGCTCATGACAAGATGTCACGACCCGTAAGTATAAATGACTTCATTGTTCCTCAGTACATCATGACTCGTGATGATATTTCACGGCCCGTAACTTGGGCTCATGATAGCATCTGCTCTTGAATTCTGCTTCTCTCACGGTCTGTAAGTCATGATCACGATCCATAAGTAATTCAGACTTGTAATCCACAACTTCTGTCGACGCTGTGATAATGAGTGATGCTATGTGATATTAGCCTTCACGACCTGTAACATGGGTGTAACGGCCCATGATAGATCTGATTTGAAATTGCAGCGCCTCGAAGGTGGTCATGATATGCGCATCGCGGTCAAGATGTTCATCGTAACGGCCTGTAATGTCCCATTATGGCCCACAACCAGTGAGTTAAATATGCACCACTTTCGACATAGGCCGTGATTCAATCTTTAATGCTCGTTATGGACTTTGCTGCAGCTAGTATTGATCCATCATGGCCCATAACATGCTGTCATGGCCCGTGATGGATTCCGAGAGTTGGTTTCTTCTTCGTAAGCACATCCTTTTGCGATATTAAGATTATTTCGATCCTTCCTTCGACTTTCCATGTGATTTCCTACAAAATGACACCAAACATGAGTAGATTTGGACTTGGACAAATATAAACAAATAAAACTAAAAATGGATGCATGTTATGTGAATATGACTTAGAATAATGTCTAATGCAAGCCCTAAAATATGTTGTAAAATGCATGCATCAACTAACTCTAGAGTTCTTTCACATCCCTGTTGTATTCCTAATTTGCATAGTTGTGATCTGTTAAGTTTCCATCTACATAGTTTATTTCATAATCATCTAAAATCCCTAAAAAATAATTAACATACATTTCAGTTTCTTTTAGATCATTACTATAATTTTCACTAGTTTAAGATTAGTTTCGAGTGATTTGTTCTTGAGCATTGCCTTTGCCTCCCAGTGGATTCAATATCCTAAGTGCTGCACACGATTAGTTGTATACTTGCAGTATTCGTAGTGTTGTTCTAGGATATTTAAAACTGATTGTCTACTGTTATCACAATCGTGCATTTACACCATCACAACTCTACTGACAAACCAGTACATGATCCTAATTCTGATTTAACTATAGACAATACTCGTGCACACCAAGTTTTTAGGTCCATTGCTCAAGAGGCAATAGCCAATTTTTGATAAATTTTCATTTGAGTTATGAATATTATCATTTTTATTGTTTACATCATCATTAATCATTTCTGACTTGTGAATATTACTTTTCCTAACAAATTCGACTCCTATTTTCATTCATCTTGTTCTTCCTTGACTTTTGGTGCAATGCATACCAATATATCGAGCTACTGAAGAAAATTACTACTGCTCAGAGCCTGAAAAAGAATTCATAATAAGGAGGAAGCAACATAGATTGATTTCTGATCTACAACTGAAGTTTGCTGAATTATCAATTTCTGAATTAACCGAAACAACAAATATGGAGTGTGAACCTCACACACCAATTGCATTGCAGCTAGAGTACAAACCTGACACACCATTAGGTGAGTACTCTATCATTCAGATCAGTGTTGACACACTTGAAATCTCAGGATCATATCAAAAAGATAAAAAATAATGGATTGAGAACCTGCAACACAAGGTCCGAGATGTCTAAAGGACACTTATTAAACTATAGCTAACCAACCAGGTGCACCAAGAGTACCACAGGATCAATTTGGAGGATTGGCTACTGAAGATCCAACTCAACATCTCGACAACTTTAAAGAAATATATGTGGAACCCGTCAGTTCAATAACATTCCTCTTGATGCCATCTACATGAGGCTTTTCCCTTTTTCACCGAGAGGGAAGGCTAAGCTGTGGTGGAAGGCTTCGAAACCTGAAGAAATGGCTAACTGGGACATGTTAGTGCAGGGCTTCCTTGCTGAATTCTCCCACCAAGAAGACTGCACGTATCAGAGATGAGATCTGTAACTTTAGCCAATTAGACATGGAAAACCTATAAAAGCTTGGCAAAGATTTTAGAATTTAATTGCATCATGCCCACATCATGGATATGAGAGATGACAACTATTAAATCACTTCCACTTAGGATTGAATTACTCGACTTAGATTACATTAAACAATGCAGCAGGAGGAGTTTTTGCAACAACTGACTGAAGCATGACAGATCAAGGAAGTTAGCAAAGAACCACCACTATCTGAGGCATAAGAGATTGAGGAAGCCTATGAAGAAAGGTCATCTGACGAAGCAAAACTCTTATCATCGAAATTTGAAGAAGCCATACATAAGGACTTGAGAAAATAGAACCTCACATCCCAAGTCAACATGGTGCACTCCCCTAAAGCAAAAGTATGACATATGTAGAAATTTAGGACACACTACTGAAGTTTTCAATTTGTTTGACTCAGCAACATGACCTCCAATATAACCAATTAAACTATTTTGGAAAATTTTCTCCAAAACCCCCTTTTCAAAAGTACACTACTAAAAATAGAAACTGCCCATTTCTCCTACAGGAATAACCACTACCAGAATGCCTCAAGTCACAACCCCCCTCATCATAACCCTGCTTGGCAACCCAAAATTATGTCAAGACCACCTCAACAACAACCACTTATCTTGCCTGGCCTTAATCCTGAACCCCTTAAGCTTAAACTGGAGGAACTGATCCAACAATTGATGAAGCAACAAGAATAGATGAATTCAAAGATTGAGCAGTGAGCTACTCACAACAAACCTTTGGAGAAACAAATAGCATTACAAGTCAATGTTGTAGACTCACGACCCCACACTTCACAAAATAGCTAGAGCCGAACCCTAGAGAATAAGTTCAAGATGTTACATTAAGAAGTGGGAAGAACTTGCCGCCAAGACAACCAACTACATAAATTATTTCTATACCAGAGAAGCTGGAGGATCAGAGTATCCACAATCAGTCTGAAAAAGAGGAACAACCTGAACTTGCAGTACAAAATCCAAATTCAATTCAATTTGAACAACTAGTTAATTACCACCCACCTCTATATAAAGTCCAACCTTTCCTTCAAAGAATGCTAAAGCAAAAGAACAACAATAGTTCAGCATATTCATAGAAATATTAAAGAAATTATATATCAACATACCTTTTGTAGAAGCAATCAAACATATGCCCTCCTATGCAAAATTGCTAAAAGACATCTTATTGAAAAAGAGGAGGTTGGATATCAAAGAGGCCATATCCCTTACAGAGAATGGTAATGCAGTGATCTTGAACAAACTTCCACCCAAATTGAAGGATCCTGACAACTTCTCTATTTCTTGTGAGATTGGATATCTACAAGTAAAAAGAGCACTCTACGATATGAGAGCTAGAATGAGTGTCATACCCTCCTTAATGTGTGACAAATTCAATTCTGGTGGAGAACCAAGCCACCAATATGATACTTCAATTGGCTGACAGATCAGTGAAGTATCCCAAGGGAATCCTTGAAGATGTACCAATTCAAGTTGAAAATTTCTTTGTTCCTATAGATTTCTTAGACTTAGACATGGAAGAAGACTCTAATACCCTCATGATTCTTGGAAAACCTTTCCTTACCACTGCTAGAGTTGTCATTGACGTTAAGAATGATAAACTATCATTCCAATTAGGGGAGGACAAAATTGAATTTAATTTATCTAAGACAATGAAGAACCCAACTGGAGAACTGTTCTTTGAAGATTATGATATCATTGAAGAAGTTGTGTAGGAAGTATCAGCAGTAACACTTGTGCAAAAAGTATGAACTAGATTTAGAAGATAATGAAAACTATGAAGAGCTGACAAGTTTAATCGATAGCTGCCAAATTGAGAGAATTGGAATAGGCTATGAAGAAAAAAATCAGTCACACCCAATGGAATCGGCTATTACAACCCTGCTAAGTCAATCAAGTAGAGTATCAATCACTTCCATTGAACCTCAAACCAAACCAGCACCCAAGGTTGAACTAAAGCCACTTCCATCCATGTTGAAGTATGAATTCCTTGGACCAAACTTCATATATTCCATCATTGTTAGCTCTGCTCTATCCAAGGATTAACTTGATAAGTTGTTGAAAGTAATCATAACCCACAGGAAAGCCATTGGATATTCAATTGATGACATCAAGGGAATTAGTTCATCACTATGTATACACATGATTCCACTCGAAGAAGATCACAACCCAACCATTGAGACCCAAAGAAGACTGGATCTTAACCTCAAGGAAGTAGTCAAGAAGGAGGTTCTGAAGTTGCTAAATGTTGGATTCATCTATGCAATTTTTGATAGTTAGTGGGTAAGCCCAATTCAAGTAGTTCCGAAGAAGGGATGCACAACCGTTATCAAGAATGAGAAGGGAGAAATCATCCCTAGCTGAATGACTACTGGCTAGAGGATGTGTGTCGATTATCAAAAACTAAACAAGTCGACGAGGAATGATCACTTTCCATTACCGTTTATTGATCAGATGCTTAAGAACTTGGCTAAGCATAAGTACTTCTGCTACCTAGACTGATACTCATTTTTTTTCAAATTTCTATCCATCCTGCTAATTAAGAGAAGATGACCTTCACGTGCTCCTACGCGCCTTGCGCATATAGAAGAATGCCATTCGGCTTATGCAACGCGCCTACCACTTTTCAGATGTGTATGATGTCCATTTTCTCATAATTCATTGAAAATATAATGGAAGTGTTTATGGATGACTTTTCAGTGTATGGGTCATCATTCGCTAACTGTCAATATAATCTGAAAAGGGTTCTATAGAGGTGTGAAAAAGTGAATCTGGTGCTGAATTGGGAGAAGTGTCATTTCATGGTGACTCGAGGAGTTGTACTCGGACATATAGTTTCAGAGAAAGGTATTGAAGTGGATCGAGCAAAAATAGAAGTAATTGAGAAGCTTCCATCACCTATCATTGTGAAGGGAGTAAGAAGTTTCCTTGGAGATGCGGGCTTCTATCGAAGATTTATAAAAGAATTTTCTAAAATAGCTAAGCCAATGACATACTTGCGCGACAGTCATTGTTTGGAAGCATTTAACAAGGTCAAAGCTTTACTCATTTCAGATCCCATACTGCAATCACCAGATTGGAATATACCTTTTGAGATCATGTGTGACGCCAACGACGATGCTATATGGGTTGTGCTCGGACAAAAGAGAGACAATGACAACACTGTAATTTATTAGTAGAGTTTTGGATCCTGCACAACAAAACTACGCCACGACTAAGAAGGATATGTTGGCAGTGATTTATCCAATCGACAAATTCAAACCTTATCTTGTGGGATCAAAAATAGTGGTCTACAAGGATCGTGCGGTTGTAAAGCACCGTATGCAGAAAAAAGATTCAAAACACTAACTAATAAGATGGGTTTTATTGTTGCAGGAATTCAATTTGGAGATCACAGAAAAGAAAGAAGCAGAGAACCTCATTGTAGATCATTTGTCGAAACCTGTGGAACCCTTGAAGACTGCTCCATACCAATCAACAAAGACTTCCCAGATGACTTCCTCTTCACCATTGTCAACACGAAGCCGCCTTGGTATGCTGACATAGCGAGTTTCCTAGCACATCAACAAGCCTTCAGGAGGGGATATATTTCACCAGATATGACACTCCAAGGGAAGAAGAAGTTATTCAGTGAACTTAAATATTTCTACTGGGATGATCCTATGCTTTTCAAAAGATGTTAAAATGGACAATTTAGAAGGTGTGTGCTAGAGTCGGAAGCCCATGGGATACATATAGGGATGTCACAACTCTCCAAATGGAGGCCATAGTGGAATTCAAAGAACAACCACAAAATTATTGCAAGATGGATATTATTGGCCTACTATATTCAGGGGTGTGAACGCCTATATGCGAGGATGTGACCATTGTCAACGAACAAGAAATATTTCAAGAAGAAATGAAATGTCGTAGTATGGGATCCTTGAAGTCGAACTTTTTGACATTTGGGGAATTGACTACATGGGACCATCCCCATCGTCCGGTAAATTCAAGTACATACTTTCGTTGTTAATTATGTAGGATCTAGATGGCACCAAGAGGGGGGGGGGGTGAATTGGTGTATTAAAAAACTTTAGTTCTTCTTAACTTAATCTAGATGTGTTGTGTTTAGCGGAGGCATGCATATACGAATATAAACAGAAATAGAGAGAGAAGAGTAGAGAGAAGAACAAACACAAAGAACAAACACATAGTTTATTATCGAGGTTCGGCCGAATTCTTTGGCCTACGTCCTCGCTCCGATCTTCTCCCACGAGATCTTCGGAGTTCACTATCTCCTTCTTCAAAGGGCGAATGCTCCCTTACAACTCTCCTTTCTTTGTACTG